>BQNB010020577.1:0-65292 GCA_026074375.1 Tanacetum coccineum
TGTGCTTGTGATGAATAGAGGCATGTTATTGCATAGTTATTGGAGAACAAGTTAATATTGTTAGACTAATATTAATACTACCAGGCTAATATTAGTACTACTTGTTACTGTTGATACTGTTGGTGCATAACCAAGCACCTGAGGGTGAAGGTTCAGGAACACCCCCTGAACCCTAACCCACACCCTCTACCTCACAACCACATTTTTCATGAACCTTAAACTGAAGCTCACATTGAGCAACTACTTCTATCTCCAACTACATATCAAAGAAAAAGAAAGACTCAAACACGTAGGAAAACCACAAAGGACACTAAATTACCTCAGACTAGTGTACCTCAAGACCATGAAGCAGATGAGGTTATCCATAAAGAGGGGGGTGACAGTGTAGAAAGGACTATCACTACTGTTGCTAGCTTAGATGCAACACAGGACAATGATAATATAATTAGGACCCAGAACACGGAAATGCCTGATGTTGACATTCCTTAGGGAATAGATACAGGTGGTAGTCCCAGGAGCCAAGAAACTATGGGGGGTACTCCTGCTCAGACTTGGTCTAAGAGAGTGCTTGAATGCCCAATGAACCACATCTCTCAGAAGGTCACACATCTGGAAGTAGGAAGGGCAGGATGGAACATCAATTTGATTTGACGGCTAATGTACCGATCACACCCCATGATTCACTTCTCCTGGGAGGTTACACACCTAGAAGTGTTGAGGGTAGACTAAAACTATAGGAATTGATGACTATGTGTACAAAATTGTCAAAACAGGTGCTTGACTTGGAGAAAAAGAAGGATGCTCAAACTGCGGAGATCCTTAGACTAATGAAATGAGTCAAGAGATTAAAAAGACAAAGGAGGTCAAGCAACTCACAATCAAGAAGGAGGAAATATAGACAGTTTAAATCTTCAGATGATGATTTAGATGAGGAGGATGCATCCAAATAGGGGAGGAGAAATGACAAGACAAAGCAATGACAAGACAAAGCCAATGTTATGAAATTGCATGAATATTGTGGAGTTCACACTCTATTTATGGATGGTACATCTATGAAGATTCATATGCTGGTTGAGAAAAAGTATCCACTGATCAAGAGTTATTAGAGAAGATGATGAACTTGTAGTTAGAAGTTGAAGAAGAAAATACTATGGCATTCGAGCTCATCAAGTTCATCAAATCAATGCTTGAAGAATAGTAAAATGTTTGAATACATCCTCCTAATAACCGAGAAGCTTAAATTGAAGAAACTTTATGATTGACAAGTAAATATCAAGTTTAGGGGAGGATTGTTGGGAATTTTGAGTTACTACTGCTAGTACTACTTTACTACTGCTGGTTCAAGATTGATACTGCTGCTAAAGACTGAATAAATAGACTAAGTAGTTAGTACCGCTAGTTATATTAGTTAGTACTGCTAGTACAAATGATAGTACTGCCAGTATAGTTAGTACTGTTAGTTAATAGTTAGTGCTGTTAGTATTATATAGTTAGTATTGCTAAAGTGATATGCATAAGATATATTAGGAATAGATATGCATTATCATTGTACGCGTTTTGTAAGCCCATTAGGGTTTTCCTTAGTGTATAAAAGGAACCCTACGGCATAGTTAGATATATCAATTTTCATAGAAAACACATATCGCATAGTTAGTTATTTTGTAACCTTGGCAGAATATTTGCAATCAATATATTCAAGTTTAGTATTCATTGTTCTTCTTAGTATTGCAAGTTAGATTCCGCATATTTCTCTTATAGTTAGTTTGGATTTATCCAGGTTAACTAAGATTTAACAAGCTAAGAAGATCTGTTTATTTGGGACTTCACAAAAAATTTTGGTAAACGTTTTGTCCCACAACAAGAATTGTCTGATGAACAAGCTTTTCGGTTACAAACTTCACACCCTAATACTGACCAATCTGCTTCTTCGCTTGTCAAAATTAAGGCTCATCTAGACTTCCTAAGGTAAGCCTGGTTAATACAAGCCTTAAAAAGCTTAAATACCATCTTGGCCAATTTGACAATGTGGTGAAAAAGCAGATTACACCCGATGCTTTAACAGAAGAGGAATGGGGGTTTGAACACACTAAAGCGGTTTTTCTAAAAGAAATAATTCTATTTTTAAAGACCTTAAAAGACATATTTAATGTTTTTGATAAAGATATATTAAATGAGGTAACAGAAGTACAAACAGTTTTCAACCTGATGGAAGCTGTTGTTCAACAGTATTTTGTAGACAAATAGTGCTTTAAAATTTAAAAGAAACAATTTTTGATTGAAAATGATCGATTCTTGGATCAAATCATTTCTCAAGATATTGTGAATACTGTTGTGAATTCTTGTGTGATTATGAATACTTCTGTGAATGTGTATTCTTTTGTTGCTATGAATGATTCTGTGAATTATGTTGTAAATTGCAACAAGTATTTGGAACTTGAAGCTGGGCTTATCAAACAACACAACATGGTTGAAAAAATGAGTATAATAGAATTTCGAAAAGCTTTTCTAAACTTGAACAACACTACATTTCTCTTGAACTTGCAATGCAACTCAATAAAGATATTTTTCAAAAGAATAACACATCTGTAAACCAAACAAAACCTACATTTGATCACTTGTTTGATTTGAACAATTTGAAAACTGAGCTTCAAGCAAAAGATACAACAATTGAGAAGTTGAAGGCAAACATTAAACGTTTAAATAAAACTTCCACCACAAACAGTGTGAAAAAGGACATAGATGAGATTGAGACCATAAACATAGAATTGGAACATAGGGTGGCAAAACTAATTGCTCAAAATGAGCATTTGAAACAGACATATAAACAACTCTATGATTCAATAAAACCATCACGTATTCGTGATAAAGAACATGCTGATCTTTGGTTAATCAATTAAATCAAAAGTTTGTTGAAATTACTGATTTTAATGCCGAACTTCAAGAAAAGTTTTATGTCATAACAACATTAAAAATGATCTTAGGAAATTCAAAGGACATGACATAATTAAAAATGTTGCCCAAGTGTCAAATGCTACCACTATTGCTCCAGGATTGTATAAGCTTGACCCAGTAACTTTGGCTCCTAAAAATAATAGGGAAACTCACATATACTACCTTAAGCACACTATGGAACAAGCTGCTATTCTTAGGGAGATAGTTGAAAAAGCTAAATCACTAAACCCTTTAGATAGTGCATCTTACTCTGCCTGTAAGTATGTTAAGCTAATTCAAGAGTTGCTAGGAAATGTTAGAGATACTTGCCCTGATATTCACAAACCTAGTGAGAAACTAGTTACTGCCACGCCTATCAACAAAAAGAAAACAATTAGGTTTTCTAAACCTATCATATCATTAAGCACATCCTAAAAATAGTTAGGCTCTTATAAAACAAAGACCAAATAGACCACTAACAATTTTGTGTCAACTTCTACGGGAGTAAGCCAGCCTACTAAATCTAGCAGGTCAAAGTCTATAGATAATACAAAGAATGATAGGATCCTGCAGATTTCAAGTAGTACCTAGTAGAAGACCACTTTAAGATCGTTAAGTCTTTTTTGAATAAACCGAATTATGTTGCTAAACCATCTGGAAATGCACATGTACAGCATTCTAAATTAAATACAAATTCTGAGCTAATGCGCGTTAAATGTAATATTTCTATGTTTGATGCTAGACATGAATTGTGCTTTCTTAAATTTGTTTCTGATATGAATGCTAGTTCCAAATCTAAGTCTGTTAAGATAGCTAAAAATAAAGAAGAATGGAAACCTGCAGGAAAAGTGTTTACTAAAATTGGATATAACTAGAGACCCACAGGAAGGACTTTCACTTTAGTTGGAAATGCGTGCCCTTTAACTAGGATTACCGCCACTAATAAAGTGCCTCTTAGGGAACCCATTCCTTTAGAAGTAGTTGCACAAGAATCTGTAGTAACTAAGGTTTATATTAGGAGACCTAAGGTACCTAAGACTAATGGTTCTAATAGCAAACCTAATATTGCAAAATCTGTGATTTCTAAAAAAATGAAACCCGGTACATCTCGAGGATCCAATACTTTAGTTGCTCCATCTTCTTCTTCTCTTGTTGATCTCAGGTTGTCCAAATTGTTTTGTATTATTTGGACTCCGGATGCTCGAAGCACATGACTAGAGATCGCTCTCAGCTCACCAATTTCGTTCACAAGTTTCTAGGTACTGTTAAGTTTGGTAACTGGTGTAGAAAGTTTTATACACGTAAAAAATATATAAAATATAATACTTTAAAAGAGAAATTAAGAAAATTACCAAGTTACCCTTGATAAAATTCACTCTCAAAAATATATATGATATAATATATAATACGTATGTTAAACCGGGTAAATATGATCACCCGGGTCGTTATCCCCAATGACTAGTGAAATTGAAACCACGTTTAGGTTCGGATCCTGATTTGAATGTAGCAAAGATATTTGATTTGGAAAGCTATGACTACTAAAAAAATGGACAATTAATCAAATTCGGAAAACAAATAAAACGCGACTATTAAGCAAGTAAACTAATTTTAATCCCTAAAAATGTAAACTAAATTTATAAACCTAAGACATGACAAAAGAAAATTTTAGAAACAGAAATTACTATTTTTGGCTTTTTAGTTTAAAAGATATGAATTTTCTAAACTTTAAACTAATTAAAAACTATGAAAATAATAAAACTATTAAAAATAAGGACTAAAAATTTTATAAAAATTACACTAAATAAAGAAAGCGTGCAGAAATTTTAGAAAAATAAAAGCCCTAATTTTTACTTTTTGCTTAAAGTTTAATTAAACTAATTGAAACTAAACCCTAATTATTAATTAAAATATTAAAACTAATTAAAACTTATCAAAAGACTTAATTAAGGACTAACTGGAAAACAATTAAAACAGAAAAATTACAGGAATGGTCCCTGAGGACTTACCCCGACAACAAACTAAGTCCAATTATAAGCTCAAATTCTAAAAGTGCTTATCATTAAAAACTTAAAAGAGCAAAGTTGTAAAGGAAGCTAGAGAGAACAACTTTAACAAAAGCACTATGGTCTGAAACTCAAAGATAAGTTCTAAAAGACCTTTTCAATAAGCTGTTACAGAAACTAGGGGTTTGGGCTATGTTTTACTAAAACAGCTATAAAATGCTCAAATTAAGCTCAATTCTAAAAAGGAAAAGAGATCTAGATAGCTTATGATATGCTTAATCTAAAAATGCAAAGAAATCTAAGCTAGAAGTACTTTTAAACAACTAAAATTGAGCATGAACTAAGCAAACTCAGAAAATAAGCAAGATAGCACAAACTTTAATTAAGCTAAAAACTTTAAAAAGCTAAACTAAACTCTAAAACTTTAAGGACTTATTAAACTACTTATAATCTATCTAATTAAGCTATAAAATCTAGACCCATAAGCTAAATTAACGAATTTAAATCCTAAAGTTTCTAAGTACTGTTTTTGGTTTTTTGGTTACTTTTGACAGCAAAATAAGCTAGGAAAATAAGCTAGAAAATGTAATTTAAGTCCTAATCTGTATTAAGCCATAACTAAACTATAAGATGCTAAAAGATAAGCTATTAAATCTTAACTTAGATGGCTTAATTTAGGGTTTAAGACTCAACAGTACTAACTTTTGTTAGTACTACTGATGCAAAGTTCCTTTTTAAACAGCTGAAATGGCTAAGAAAATAAGCAGTAAAATGAAAACTAAAACCTAAACCATATTAAGCTATATCTAGATTACTTCTATCTTGAATTTTAAAAACCTAAATCCTACTTTTACTCAATTAAAAATTAAGCTAAATGTGGTAGTACTAACTTGTGAAAGTAGTACTAACTTTTTAGTTAGTACTGGCAGTGTAAAGTATCAGCAGTACTAACTTTTTGTTAGTACTGGTGCCCTTTGCACAAGTGCAAAACGAAAATGCAGGTTTCTTAAGAGAAATACTGCACTAAAACACACTCAAATAGAGTGTTTAAATAAAGTCCAAGCAAGATCTAAGCCTTGGAGGGCTTAGATCAGAATTTCACAAGTAAAATCAAAGGGAAAAATCCCCTGGTGCACAGGCGAGCTTATTAAGCCATAAAATCATTAATAGCTTAAACTAAAACCTCAAATCTACTCAAAACCTTATCAATTATGACAATCAAACTATCCAAAAAGAAATCACAAACTGCATTTGACTTTTAGATGGCAAACTAGCTTAAACCAAACACCACTTTACGACTAAGACATTTATGATTAAGCTACTACTTTGAAATCTAGTAAACAAGTGCTTAATACCAGACAATTAACAGATTAAAATTACTTTAATAAGCATGACTTAACAACTAAATAAGCAATAATCTAAGACTTAAGCTATTTTACTATGTTTTTGGTTTTTTAGAGGTTTTTAAGACAATAATATGAAAATCTATGATTTAAACTAAGAGAATTGAAAACAGATAAACAACTAAGATGATGTAGCTAGATAAAACTCAAACAAGCACTAATAAGCAAAGAGAATAAGCAAATAAGCAGATCTAAATATAGAAAGTAATGATATCATTATTTAAAGCTAGAATTAAAGGAAATGAAAGAGAAACTTACAAACTCCTCTAGCTAAACAAGAGGACCAATAAAGGCAGCTTCAAGCTCCTTAGCTTATTAGTTAAGCTAGGGTAAAGTCCTTGGGATCTCTTCCAAGTTAAGACCCCCTTCCAAAAAGCTCATATCCAAATAGGTCCATGATAAATATAAGTTTAAACTGATTTAAGGTTTAAGTAAGATTAATTCTGAATACACTAAACTCTATTTCAGCTTATAGACTGAAAGAGCTTAAAAGGAGCTTATTAGCTTATTGAGACATTTTGGCTTATTTAGACAGCTTTTGAATAACAAGAAAAGAGAGCTTATGAATGATTTAAACTAAATTTCATTAATAAAAGTTACTGATTACATTACTTGGAAAGGAGATTACAAAACATTTTAAGGAAAATTACATTTAAGAAAAATACGAAATTTAAGCTAGACTAAATTACTAAAAAACTAGATATTGTGTGTGTGAGAAGTGAGGCCTATTTATAGGTCCTGAAAGAAGCTTCTAGGATCTCTTGCCCTGCTCTCTAATCTTTCAATCTCAACCAATCATTTCTTCAATCATCCAAGCATCAATTGTGGCCGTTTGATCAAACTGTGGACACCTGAAGATTGCCAGCGTGTCATTCCATTGATGTGACGTTTGTGCTTCTTTTGTGAGTGTTTTAGCACAAAAACCCACTTAAATTTGTGCTTTCACCATTGTTGACGTGGCCTTTGATTTGGAGAGGGCTTAAGTAATCCTTGATTTGACCTTAATGACCCTGCCATTGTATACTAGACCACTTGAATAGACAATCGCACCCTTTAATTTTCAAAAGCCCCTTGATTTACCTAGATTGGTAAAAGGTTAGTGACGATGAATAGTAACTAGCCTTCGCGCCTCTTTTATAACTGAATCGGGGTAAAAGTCGTTTGACTTTTGGAGAATGACACAAATGGCCCTTGTTTTTTTTCTTTTTTTCCTTTTTCTAGTTATAAAAGTATTTAGGAATTTGAAAGTTTGGTCCTTGTGTTTTATTATAAAAGGAAATGGGCTTTGTTGACTTTTATTGACCAATGTTTGACTGGGATTGACTGAGGTTTTGACATTTCTGGCTTCGGCTTTGATCCTTTGGCTTCTTTTTGTACTCTTCTGATTCTCGTGTCCGTGCTTGCTCGTTTTTTTTGACTATTTTCTTATGATTTTTGATTTATCCATACCTGCACACACAAAACACAAATACAAGCATTTTTTTGCCATTTTTGGTCTGTTTTGGGTTTAATTGGGTATTATAAGTACAAACGGATAGTGTATACCTACACTTATCATAGACGTTCTAAAGCAAAAAGAGTCAAACCATTTTCTCTTGAAGAGAGTCCCGTAGTTACGATGGCCGATCAATGTACAATGGCGGAATTACTCCAAGCACCCACCGAGGGTTACGGAGATGCTATTGTTAATCCCGCTATTCTCGCGGAGAATTTTGAGCTTAAACATGATCTTTTAAATCTTGTCACTTCAAAACGATTTTACGGATTTGAGAAAGAAGATCCTTCATGCGTCACATTTCTTTGTTTAATCAAGATTACTTACCATGATTAAGTATTGAGATGTCTCTAATTCGTCAAAGTTAAGGCTATACTTTTTTCTATTTTCCTATCGAGTGGCAGCCCGGATTTGGCTCGAAAAAGAACCCCCCTCATTTTATTCTTACTTGGGAAGATCTTGTTTCCAAGTTTATTAACCAATTCTTTCCTCCTTCAAAAACTACAAATCTCTGAAATGAAATTACGAATTTTCAACGACGTTTTGATGAATCATTTTGTGAGGCATGAGACCGTTTCAAGGATCTCCTTCGTGCATGCCCACATCACGGTTTTACGGAGTTGCATCAACTTGATACCTTCTACAGTGCTTTAACCATAACCGATTAAGATTCTTTGAATGCCGTCGTCGGTGGTAATCTTTTGAATAAAACTCCTTGAGATGCTTTGACAATTATTGAAAACAAGTCAAAAGTTCGCAACTCACAGAACAAACCGATTGTTTATCAAAGTGAGTACAAATGCTCCTTCTTCATCCACCCCTCATTCTTCCGATATTACCGCTCTTATTGATGTCGTTAAGGCTATGCTTCATTAGAAATCTTCTCCTCCCGCTTCCGTAAAAGCAATTGAGGAAATTTTTGTTACTTTGTGTGGTCCACATCCTTACCACCAATGTCTTGCCATCGATGGAAACGTTTTTCCAGAATATCAAGATAATATTCAAGGATATGTTTTAGCAGCCGCGGTAAACTATAATCCGGGAAATATAGGATACCGTCCTCAAAGTGTAGCTAACCAAATTCGACCATCGAGTTTTGCTCAACCGAATGTGCAAAATAATCAAACCCGGTACAATCAATGTTACAATCAAAATCGAGGAAACAATCAAGGAAATCCAAGTTATCAAGCTCCGATTCAGCAAACTCATATGCCTCCTTTCGAATGATTGCAAATTACAGAAGAGCAAATTAAGAATAATATGAAACTATGCAAAATCAAATAAATAATGAAAAAATGAATTGAGAAAATGAAATTCAAAATTCTATACCCACTTCAAGGTTCAAATCAAACCAATGAGCTTAAGATTATGATGGCTAGTTTTTTCCAAATGAATACCGCTTCTTCTTTGGGTTTTCACTTCCTAGCAACACTGTTGCTAACTCGAGAGGTGACTTGAATGCAATCCCCACGCACGAAGTGGTATTCCTTATGAATGGACCTCCATTTCACCTCTTTCCAAGGTGCGGAACGGAACCGAGGTGGACAAAGGAACAGTGCAACCGAGTACCAAAACATCTAATCTCCAGTAGATTATCCTAATTCAAGCTCCAATTGAAATGCCCGTTGTTTCTCCTGACACCCAAAACCGTCTATACCTATCCTTCGGAGCCCAACAAAACAAAGCTCTGTGAAAAGATGATAATCTAGCTTCAAAATTGTTGAAATCTTAGGGAATTAACATTTCGAGCTCAGATTTCGCGTATGGCTCTTCTACATATGGCCGCAATATGCTTCAATGTTTAAAGCCTCCTTAATAACAAAAGATAATTTTGTTTAACATAGCCAAAACAAAAACGTGAATGATAATTGTTCGGCGGTTATCATAAAAAAGTTACCTGAAAAACTGGGAGACCCCGGCAAGTTTCTTATTCCATGTGATTTTCTGGAATTAGTTGAATGCTTAGCCTTGGCCGATCTTGGTGCAAGCATCAAATTGATGCCTCTTTCCATATGGAAGAAGCTCTCACTCCCCGAACTTACTCCTACTCAAATGATTCTTGAACTTGCAGACCGATCGACTACTAGTCCATCCGGTATTTCCGAAGATGTCTTTGTAAAAGTAGGAAAGTTCCATTTTTTGGCCGACTTCGTAGTCGTTGATTATGTTGTCAATCCTTGGGTTCCCTTAATTCTTGGGAGACCCTTTTTGAGGACGGCATGAGCTTTGATTGATGTTTATGGTGAAGAATTAACTCTCCGAGTTGATGATGAAGCCATAACCTTTAAAGTTGGTCAAACTTCGAGATACTCCTACAATGATGATGTGTCGATTAATCAAATCGATGTCATCGACGTAGCTTGTGAGGAGTATGCTAAAGAAGTTCTCGGATTTTTAGATAGTTCTACGAGTGGCAATCCTACTTCGTCTTTAGATCCTATCCTTTCTACTTCTTCCCCCTCTCTCACAGCTTTTGAGGAAGGTGACACATTTTGGAAGAAATCGAAGCTTGTCTTACAAATGATTCAATTCCACTAGGAATTGATAATGACGACTTTGATCCGGAGGGAGACCTTCTTCTACTCGAGAAGTTATTAAACGATGATCCATCATCTCCTCTCCCTCCGAAAGAACTTCCTTGTTGAGACTAAAAATCGTAAAATCTTCTATTTGGAAGATCCTCTTGAGCTTAACTCAAGGATCTTACCTTCTCATCTTGAGTATGCATTTTTGGAGGGTTACCGATAAACAATACCTATCATAATTTTCCTAAAGGACTTAAAATAGATGAGAAGGTTCCAGACTTCTAAAGGTTTTAAAGTCACACAAGCATGCCATCGCTTGGAAAATATCTGATATAAAGGGCATTGACCCTTAATTTTACTCACAAAATATTAATGGAGGATGACTCTGAACCGGAAATTCAACATCAAAGATGGGTTAACCCAAAAAATAATGAGGTTATCAAAACGGAAGTTATCAAACTCCTTGATGCCAGATTGATTTACCCTATCTCCTATAGCCTGTGGGTTAGCCCCGTTCATTGTGTGCATAAGAAGGGTGGTATAACCGTAATTGAAAATGAAGATAATGAGTTGATACCTACTCGGTTAGTTACGGGATGGCGTGTATGCATTGACTACCGAAAGTTAAATGATGCCACTCGTAAAGATCATTTCCCGTTACCGTTTATGGACCAAATTCTTGAGAGACTCAGGGGAAATGAATACTATTATTTTCTAGATGGTTTCTCAGGATATTTTCAAATTCCTATAGACCTGCAAGACCAAGAAAAGACCACCTTCACTTGCCCTTATGGGACGTTTGCTTACCGATGCATGCCTTTCGACTTATGTAATGCTTCGGGCACGTTCCAAGGGTGCATGATGGCTATCTTCCACGATATGATCGAGGAAACAATGGAAGGATTCATGGATGACTTCTCGGTCTTCGGGGATTCTTTCTCTTCATGCCTCTCCCATTTAGATAAAATGCTCAAACGGTGCGAAGACACTAATTTAGTTCTAAATTGGGAGAAGTGCCATTTTATGGTAAAAGAAGGCATTGTTCTAGGACATAAGATTTCAAAGTCCGGGATTGAGGAGGACAAAGCTAAAGTTGATGTTAATGTAAACTCCCCTCATCCGACTTCCGTTAAAGGCATTCGAAGTTTTTTAGGTCACGTCGGGTTCTATCGTCGATTTATTTAAGATTTTTCTAAAATCGCCCGGCCGATGACCCATCTTCTTGAAAAAGATACCCCTTTCATCTTCTTGAAAGAATGTGTTGAATCATTTAATATACTTAAGAAGAAGTTAACCGAAGCTCCAATTTTAGTTGCCCCCGATTGGGACCTACCATTTGAAATTATGTGTGATGCTAGTGATTACGCGGTAGGTGCAGTCTTGGGGCAACGTAAGACCAAACATTTTTAGCCTATACATTATGCTAGTAAGACCATGATGAATGCTCAAGCACATTACACTACGACGGAGAAAGAATTATTAGTCGTAGTGTTTGCTTTAGAGAAATTCCGGCCTTATTTAGTCTTGTCAAAGACCATAGTGTATACGAACCACTCGGCTCTCAAATATCTTGTTGCCAAGCAAGATCCTAAGCCGAGATTACTCTGGTGGATTCTCCTATCCCAAGAATTTGATGTCATTATTCGTGATAAAAAATGAACGGAGAATCTCGCGGCCGACCACTTATCAAGACTTGAAAATCCCCACCAAGATGTTCTCAAGAATAAGGAAATTATCGAAACATTTCCTCTCGAGACTCTTGGTATGGTTACATTTCGTGGTGATTCTAGTACCCCATGGTTTGCCGACATTGCAAACTACCATGCGGGGAATTTTATTGTGGAAGGGATGTCGTCCCAACAAAAGAAAAAATTCTTTAAAGATGTAAAGCATTACTTTTGGGACGACCCCTACTTGTTTAGAATTGGTGCGGATCAAGTGATTAGACGATGTGTTTTACGGCCAGAAGCCATTGATAACCTCACGCAGCCATAATGACCCACTCCTGGGGACATCAAGGTGCCAACTACACCGCTACGAAAGTCTTTGATTCTGGATTTTATTGGCCGACTATTTACCAAGATGCCCATGAATTGGTCACATGGTGTGACGCTTGTCAACGTCAAGGTAAAATATCATAAAAAGATGAAATACCCCAAAATGCAATTCAAGTATGTGAGATCTTTGACGTGTGGGGCATCGATTTTATGGGCACTTATTCACCAGTCTTCTCGAGGAACAAGTACATCTCCGTGGCCTGGTTGACTACTGTCTAAAAGGAGGTTGAAGGCAAAAGCCGCTCCTCCCCACTAACGATGCCGATTTGTCTCAAACAATTCTTGAAATCTCTCTTTTGCCCGATTTGGAACTCCTCGGCAATATTAGTGATCGCGATACATTATTTTTGCAATGAGGAATTTGCAAAAAGTCATGCTTAAGTAGGAGTTACTCACCCGTCTTTCTATCGCGAATCATCCCACAACAATTGGAGACAAGTGGATGTTTCAAATCGTGTTGAAATGTAAACTTAGAAGGACCGTAGGGAAAACCATGCTTTCATGTTCCAATAAATAGAGCATGCTTTATGGGCCTTCTGTACCCCCGCTTTTAAAACACCCATCGGTGTTACCCTTAATAAGCTAGTGTACGGAAAGGCTTGTCATCTTCCTATCGAACTTGAACACAAGGCCTATTGGGCCTTGAAACATTGCAATTTTGACCTCAAGACCGCGAGTGATCACCGGAAAGTTCAAATGAATGAATTAAATGAACTCTAGGATCAAGCCTATGAGACCTCTTTAATCTACAAAGATAAAACAAAGAAGATTCATGACTCCATGATTAAGAATCGCGTTTTCAACGTTAGTGATCGAGTTCTTCTCTTCAATTCTCGATTAAAGATCTTCTCGGGCAAGCTCAAAACCCGTTGGATCGGACCGTTCACCGTTACTCAAGTTTTCCCTTGTGGTACCGATCGAGTTATCATCAGAACCAACTACGGGCCCAAACTTTAAGGTGAACGATCATAGACTCAAGCACTACTATGGAGGGGACATACCACCTATGGTTGTCCCGGATCTCCAAACCTTCCCCATGGACAACTAAATTCGGGGACGAGTCAAGCTTAGTGACTCATTAATAAACAAGCGCTTCGTGGGTGGCAACCCATGCTTATCCTAATATAATTATAATAGTAGTAATGAATAAGTGTGACGTGAGGAGGTTCACCTTTTCCTTTTCTCGAGTGTTTCGTGTTTGTGTTGGTATGTCAGGATTGTCCTCGATTTTGAAGACTCCTACTTGTGCTCGTGGTTTTTTCCTTCGTTCACTCGAGCTTCAATCCTTAGCAAGATTATGGACTCCGAAAATCCTAAATCTTATCGACTAACGTTTATCTTTGAGCATACTTAATAAACGGCTTTAGATTTACGTAGAGACCCTTCTTAAAACATTGAGGACAATGTTTAGTTCTAGTATGGGGGGATCTATCGATTTGATTGTGCCTGCAGTCGTTGTTTTTACGTAATCCTGTTTTTACCACCAATACCCAAAAAAATTAAAAAAATTTATAGTTAATTTTTTCTAAAATGAAATATTCTCTACATCATGTGTAATATAAATGTAAAAAAATGAGGTAATAAAAATAAATAATAAAAACTGTGTGCTGATAAAAGTTTACATGGCCTCATGCCATCTCACACCGAAGTTGCAAGTCTTCAAAGAAGGCCCATAGTAAGAATAATATTCCGAGACAGATAAAATGTTTGCTGATCTGCTTGCCACGTCTCACGAACAATTTTGCATCCCTATTCAAAAAGGTCGAGATTCCTTTGTTTAAGAGATTGTATTAAATGTAATATATGGATTTAATAAATATAGGGAAAATGGGAAGGTGAATTTATCCCTTTTTGGGGCATTTAGATTGAAGTGCATTTATTATTCTATGACACCTACACGTTCTAAAATAAACAAAGGTCCAGACATTCTATTTAGAAAAAGAAAAGGAAAAATATAAAAAATATATATATATGTGGTAAGTTAGTGTGATTTATAAAAATGGTCAAAAATAATGGCATTTCACGAGCTATTGAATCTTAATTCCCCCCAAAATTTTTTACCTTTTTTCTCTGCTGCTATTCGGTCCGTCCCAATTATCTCACACCATTCCCAAGGGCAATTCTGTTTCCTTCCATATTTCAAACTTCCATATCAGTTTCCTTCGCTCCATTATCACCTAATTTTCACTTACAGGATCGTTTTCGTTCCTCCATATCCGATTTCTTCACATTTTCGCCCTCAATATATTCCCCTCAAACATTTCGTTTTTTCACACTCTTTGCTCCCCTTCTCGTCTCCAATCCCCACCGCGCAAACATTTTCTTCCCCCCCTTCATGTCACACTCCTGCCTACCCCTCATCCTTTCCGAATATTGTCTCCGACTATGCACGTCCCCTTTGATGAACACTTAGCTACTTTCCGCGAAGGTAATTAGTCGAGGGGGATTGAGATTCTTAGTCTTCTAAAGTGTTTACTTATGGCATTGCGTGAGGACACAACATTAGTTTAGTATGGGGGATTTTGGTATGTGTTTAATTACACATACCTTTTACCTATAAAAATGAGCCTAAATGACTAAAATAAAACAAAAACAGACATAAAATGCCAAATATATGTGTGTTTTGCTATTTGTGTTGTGCAGGTAACGGATATTCACTAAAGGACAAAAACGAAGCAAAAACCGAGAAAACCGAGCCCGAAATTGGAAAGAGCGTAAAAAATCGAGTTCGAAGACCTGTGCATCTTAAATGGGCCAACTCGCACATAAGTTAATGGGCCAAGCCAGCCCATTATGCCTTTATCTATAAACATTATATGTTAAAAAAAAGCCCAAATCCAAAACCATTACAACCAACCCAATTAATATAAGCCCATTAGCCTAACACAACCCCTTTTGCACCATTATTCCCTTGGGTTTACACCGTTAGTCCTTATGGACTAGCAACTAACACGGTTAGTCCTAAAACCTAACAAACTCCCTAACACCCGTTAACCCTCAAACAATTATAAATAAAACCTAATCCCGCCAATCCCCAAACACTGTTCACCCGTCTCTTTCCCACTTTTTCTCTACAACCAGACAAAAGCCCTTTAAAAACCCCAGAAACCCCATGAGAAGATGACAGCCACACGATGGCAATCCCTATGAAGGATTATTAGACAAAAATCAATCAAGTTGCTATAGAAGATCAAAGAACACAAGTGGAAAATCGAGAGCAAGAATTGAAGGCAGGAGAGCACTCTCCCATTCCTCTCACAGAAGAAACACAAGCTAAAAGACCTAGAAGCTTCTCCTTCGGCTATATATAGAGACTAGTTCAGCCATTAGGCATCAAGTTTTTATCCAAGTTTTTTAAGTAGTTTTTCTATGTTTTTATAAAGTCTTTTATGTATGTTATTGTACTTTTCAGCTTATTGTACTTTTTTAAGGCCTTGTACTCAAATTTTTAGTTCAATGAAATTTATGTTTTTATGTTAAATTTTGTTTTTAAGTTAATGCAATTTATGTTTTAAAAATGTTTGTTAAGCTAATATAAGCTCTTTTCTCTCTTACTTAAACTGTTTAACTTAAGCTATATAAACTTCTTCATAGTTTATATAGTTTAAGTCATTTTTACTCAAGATCACTAAAAAGCTAAAATGGATGATAAGCCAGATTTAGAAGGGCTTATGGGTTTTACCAACTTATCTATGATAAGCTGGAGCTTGTAGATAAATCTCCTTGAAGAGCCTTAATTTTTGCCTTTGTTTAGAGCAAAGGGCAAGGTACTCTTCTCCTTTTCTCATTTTAGCTTATTTACTGTTCTTACTTATTTCTTTGCTTATTACTGCTTATTACTGCTTATTATTGCTTATTATTACTTATTAATGTTGTCTATTGCTTATTCAGCTTGCTTATTGCTTCATATAAGTTTAGTTTGTTATGTTTTAAGTTAAAATTTCCATTTAAAATCTTAAAAACTGCTTGTTCTTATTTGCTTATTTTAAGTGCTAATTCTCTGTTAGTAATTGCTTAATTGTCCTTAAATTGCTTAATACTATATATGTTTTTACAAATCTTATCTTAATTCACTCTTTTGTAGTTTTAAAATGGAAAACTAGTTTTTAAAGGGGTGTTTGGAACAAGTAGTACTAACTTGAGTTAGTACTGTTTGATCTCTTTTGACCTTTAAATCAAGTTTAACCAGTTTAAATTTAGTCTAAAAGTTAGTTTAATTCAGTTTTCAAAGCTTAAATATCAAGTTTAAGTTTTATTATATTTATATATTTTAAATCTATTGTGCTTTGATTTTGATATTTTTGGCTGTATTTGCTAGATCTAGATTAGGATCTTGTAGGTGTTGGTTTTCATGGCTTTTCTTAAGACTTAAAATGCAGTAGAAATGATCTAGTTAAAGAGTGCATTTGTCATTTGAGTTTTAGTAAAATCTCCCAAAGATTCAAGTCTCAATTCAAATTTAAAAGTCCAATTTTCAATAGCAATTTAGGATAGGTACGTTTGTGTGTTTTATGATCTAAAACTGATAGTATAAGTTCATTAGGTATAGAGCTTAATCTGTTTTAGCTTATTTTAGATTTATAACATCTTTTACTAGCTTAAAATTAGGGCTGCAGTTTGTCATTTTAGCTTTTATAAAACTTGAAAAAAACCAAAAACATAGGATTTTAAGTGTAATCAGCCTTTTTCATTCGTCATTTTCTAGCTTATTAATGTTCCTAAGTGCTTAAATTTTGCTTTTTCTTATAGCTTGTAGTACTAGCTTTAGCTGTTTTGAAGTTTTAGACCTTAGCTTATTAGTTTACTAGCTTAATTTTTAGCTTAAAAGTGCTCTATAAGCTGTTTTGATACCAGTTTTAGCAAAAAAAATCCTATTTGGTTCTTTAAGCTCTCAGCTTATTTTAAGTGCTTAATTTTTGTTTAGATTTACTTATTAGGTTAGTTTAAAGGACCTTTTAGCTTACTTAGCTTAGGTTTGAGCTTATTCAAGCTTATAAGCAAACTCAGTTAAGGCTAAAAGTCTTATAGTTTTTTTTTAGTAACCTGTCACTTGTTTAAGCTCATTTCTAGCATATTTGAAGTTTTCAGAAAAAAACTGTTTTATTAAAGTTGCTTATTTCAACCTTGTTTAACTTTTTCATAAAAAATTTTACAAAATAAAAATGTTAGGAGTTGAGGGAATTCTCAAAGGTTGAATCTCAGACCTCAACCTCACTCAACCAACACCTTAACACCACCACACACTACCAACTGCCCTGGGGTCATTTTCGTTTATAGGTATTGATATATTTATATTAACGAACTCTCTTGTCCCAGTTTTTTAGCTATTTAGGCTTATTTTTAATTAAGCTTATTAACCCGATTAATTCGTTCGGCAATGCCAACTTTCTAGTTTACATTTTTTATAGATTCTACATAGGCTAAAGTATTTTTCATAATTTTTCTAGAATTTTAATAATTAGTTAACTAATTTTAATATTTTATTTAGATTAAAATTGTTTCTAATTCATAAAAAAATAATTAAAAGTAAAAAAAATATAATTCTTTTTTCTAAAATTGTTTTTAATCATTTAGGACTGTTAAAAAATTAAATTTTCATTTTTAGGCTTAAAATTTTAGAATTTAGGTTTTTAAGGCTCGGGTTTTGATTCTCGTTATCATTTTAGTGTTTCAATCTTAATTGCTTTCATTTTTTTCTTGCATTTACTTGTTTTTACATTTCATTAGTAGAAATAGAATCCAAATCAAAATATTGATTATTCAATCACTCGATCACGAACTTAACCTCGAATTCAATTCACAACCTAGCGATAAACCTCGTCGGACACGACCTCGGAAGGTTTTTGAATTTTACTTTGGTTAAGAGTAATCTTCTTAAAAACCTTACTTAATACTTACTCCTCTTATTATTTGATTATTTTAGTTATATACTATATATGTATTAATCAATTAATATTATATATATATATATATATATATATTATATACATATATAAATATATTTAAATATTAATATGATATATAAATGTATGTATACGATTTAAAGTTGTAATCAATCATCCCTTTGCTTGAT
Organism: Tanacetum coccineum; assembly: GCA_026074375.1. NCBI lineage: Eukaryota > Viridiplantae > Streptophyta > Magnoliopsida > Asterales > Asteraceae > Tanacetum > Tanacetum coccineum. The sequence continues at coordinate 18,488 of BQNB010020577.1, forward strand.
ACACGAGGAAACTAGTTAGACCTAAAGTCTAATTGGGGAAATTCAGGTTTTTGTTTTTGTTGGTTAACTGTGGGTAGCATATTCTAATTAAAGGATAGATGATGGTGGAGAAAAACGTTGTGTACGATGCTTGCTAATCTATGGAGGATAAATATATGAAAGTAGTATGAAGATTGATTGTTTGAGTATTGTTGAGACTGATAAGATAATCCATACTGTAGAGACTAGTATTGTCAAGTTAGAAAAATAAGGAAGGGAAGCCTCCCTTCTATTGCCTATAAATAGCCATCTAATCTTCATTAGAGGGTGATGCTCTTGTAACCAACTTTCATTTCCCTTCTAAATAATATTTGAATTTTCCCTTCATTTGCTCTCATTCTCTCTAAGCTTGCATGTTGATATGATTGATTCAAGATTCATGTGACCTATCAAGTGGTATCAATCGCCAATAGAGAAGTCGAGTGTTTGATTTGTGCGTGTTTTTGTTCGACCGAGAATCAAGAGATGATGGTTTCCGAATTCGGTGAGTACTATTGAGGTTTCGAGATTGATTTTGGCTGTTATTTCGAGTTTTTTGGACGTTATTGTGTTCTCGGAACTGTTAATTTCATTCTCGGAAGTGTGGATTTGATTTTCGGTAGAAGCTTTGTATTCTCGGTAGAGTGGTTTTGAGTTTCGGAAGAATTTTTCGTGTAAAATTAGCAAATTCAGTACGAAATATCAGTGTAATAGATATAAACGATCTTTTGGTTCTATCAAAAATCGTTTATTAGGAATTCGGTATTAAACTCGGTTCTATCGAGTTTGTTAAGTTCACAAATTCGGTTCCATCGAATTTGTGATATAGGGAGTTTTACTAAGTATAAACTCGGTAATAAGCTTTACAAGTCATTTTACACTTTCATTTCACGGTTTTATCGTGTTTTGAAGTGTTAAAAATCGGTTTTTCAAGATTTACTAAACTCGGCAATCAAATTCGGTTTTATCGAATAATCAAATTTTTGGTTTCATCGAATTTGAGTGTTTTAGAACTCTTGGTATTATATTGTCATCATAATATTTTACAGTTATCATCGAATTTGTGGTTATTAATAATTCATAATGACTTGGATTTTTAACAATTTTAGGTTTACCGAGTTATATTATGTGAATAGTGTTACCGAATTTAAATTAGTTTGTAGTTTAACCGAGTTTTATTATTTTGAAGAATTCCGAGTTTGATTAGTGTTACTGTTCGAAGAAGGTATTTGTTTTAGATGACTTGTAAGGTTCGTGAACAGTGTTATCCAGTATTTGGATCTAGCCTGCTGACCGAGGTTTTGGATATTTTCTCACAAATCGCTCTATATTACGTCTTAAAAAGATCCAATATCTTTGAAGTCTTAAAGGTCATGTCGACAGCAAACATAGCCATCAATCCACATTGCTGTGTTGCCGAGTTCTGAGGAGCTAGGCCACCCATGCTTGAAAGGGCGTAGCTTACCCATAACTTGGGTGAGTAGAATTCAAGATGAAGATTCTTAAATGCGAAAGATCGGTGAAAAACCCGGATAGTGGCTTCTCAATGCACATAGAAGATGGCATATAGAATGTGTTTAGGATAACATCTACTACCTTCGGTCAATATAATACCAAGGTTTGCATGAAGTTAGAGGATTCTTCAAGGAGATGAACTTTATTGCTACTATGATGCGGAAAATGTGATTCCTTTCTTTCTATTTCCTAATGGATTTACAGAATTCTGCTGAGATATTGTGTGTAAGTACGGCCTAAGGAAAATGGTGGGCTCGTGTTGAACGGTTTGTTCGAGGGGGAACGATACAAAACCAAGTTGATACAGAGAAACAGCGGGTTTACAAATGAATTTGATCAATTTGTGTGTGAACCAGGGACCACGAGTCACTAGTTTCAGTTTATCAATCGTTATGATCAGTCTAATGAAATTATTTGGCTCACGAAAAACAACATGTATGTGTTACAATTAACTGTTCTCAGTAACATCAAGGTTTCTGAATTAGGTTAGCTAACCGAATAATGGTTGAAATTTGTGTCTCAAGTTGTTTTGGGCTAAGCGATTGTCAGTTGATTGGTCGTGTTATTTTTGATAATCTTTCGCAATTTGAGAAATTCGGTTAATGCTTCAGGGCAAAGAAGTTAGTAATGTCTCCTGATCCTTTGGCCTAGTAGCACACACGGGTTCATCTTTCAGAAACTCCTCTTCTTATTATGTGACATACATCCTTAAGCTGTAGTTGATTATGATGGAGACGTTGAGCAGTGATGATGCTTACCAGATCAGTTAGTTACCTCATTCGGAGAAGTTCCCATAGCATCTTGCATGTTTTAATTGCCAAAATTTCCATTATCTTAAAATTTCTTAATCTCAACAAACAAAAACGTCTTCGGTGCTTGTTCTTATACAGATATCATGCAGTCGTTTCTCAAGGTGACAGGGTGAATATACAAAGCAGTAATCCTGTAATGTTGGAAGAAATAATAGTCGGAGCTTATGTTAAGATAGAAGTTGTTGTGGGGAATGAATGCTACAAATGAGGAACTGGCAATTGTTCAAAGGATTGTTCGAACTCGACCTCCAGAACAAATACTTCAAAGGGGTCGCTAATGCTATAACTGCGGTGGAAAAGGCATTATGCTAGGAATTGTTCCCAAGCTCATGGGTTTTTGATTCGAAGTATTTCAATGAGCTAATGTTGTTGGCAAAACAGGATGAAGCTGGTGTAATACTTAGATGAGCAGAATGATTTTTCTCTTTGCTGATGCTTCAAGGATGGAGTTATTGAAAGACTTGGTGCAAAAACATATGGCTTAATAGCCAAGGTGAATTCAACCAGCTGATAAAATTATGATGATGAGACCAAGATAATGAGTCTGCCATTTATAAGTAGAGGTAACAATCTTTCATCCATCATGAGTAAGGAGTTCAAATGTATACACTCATACTAAAATTATTAACAGTACTCATTGATGTGTATGTGTGTATTGTTAATTGTTATGTGTAGACTGTATTTATTTCAATTTGATTCTGTAAGAGAAAATGTTAATAGTGGCAGTGTTGATAAAGATATCTCATGTTTATGATCAGTGTGCATTAGAACACTTTGCTTGGAATGCATTATCATGAATGCTCAAATCAACAAAGATGTGCTCAAAAGGTCAACAAAAAAATATGACTTTGCGTCAGATTGAGATGTAATAAGGCAAGGAATCGGGTTTTGGAAACATAACCAAGGATAAAACAAGTAATCTAAAAGAATTTCTTGAATTTCTTATGAATGGGCAAAACCGTGTTCAAGAACAACTGGTTCAATTGTATACGTGATATGAGATTTTTATTCATGATCTCAAGAATTACAACGAGATAAGTTGAGTCAATGAAGGTCAAACAATTACAAATAGAAGGAATGAGGATTACCAAAATACAATCAACCCTATTTAATTATTAGACAAAAGAAAAAATAAGTGGTGGGTGAATAAACGTAGGAAGAGTATATATAATATTGTTGAATCTCTTGAAAGGAAAACTGAAAAAAGATTGTCTTTTGATTATTGTGATTTTTTATTAATATTGGATTAATTTCTTTTATCTAAAGCATAATGTAAATTTTGCTATGGTCTAAAACAAATTGTTCTGTTTATGATCAACTATATTTAAAAACACATGGGTTTATGGGGTATCCGAAAATCCTTATACATCAGTACCAAGCAAATTTCAGAATTTCAATAAAAAAATTTCATCACTTTATTTACCAACCAACCAACCAAATCACCATAACCTCAACATCTCCCACACACTTTATTCCCAAACCCCCTAACCCCCCCCCCCTCCACCCCTCCCCCCATCCATCACCCACATCATAATCTCCCCCCCCCACTAATAATTCCCCCATCAACCCCCCCCAACCAATACAAACACACCATCCTTATAACCACCCCACCTACACCAACTAATCCCCCCCCCCACAACAACCACAAACACAACCCTATAACCTCACTTCCACCCCACCCCCCCATCCCTAACCTAACAAAATCACAATCCAACAAACTCCCACACCCCTAATTCAAAACCCCTAATAACATAATCACCCCCCACCCTACCCCTTCTCCTCACTATTAAAACACCACCCCTTCCATCTCACTCACAACCAACAAAATACTATCATCCCCCAAAACCACCAACAACCATTCCAACACTCAACCCCAAATCATTCCAAACTCCACACAAACCCCATTTCACTCCCATTCCCATCCCTCATCTAATTCCCTACCATCCATAAACACAATCATATACAATCCCTTCCCACAATCATATAATCCCTCACCCCCAAAATTCCTTCAACACAACCCCCAATCACATTCTAATCTATATAATAACCCCCCCCAATCATACAAAACTTATACTCTACTCTATCATCTCTTGTTCTTCACAATTTAAAATTTCTAATAAAGAAAATCGTGAATACTTAGCCTAATAAATTGATTTTCGCATATTTAAAATCAATTATGCGAACTTGCAAAGTCTTAACCTTTTAAAGCTAGATTTGCGTTTTATAGCTCCTTGTATAAAAGATTAGCAAAATTCAATCTATATATGTTAAGGAGAAAGCTAAGATATAAAACCGGTCAGGTCAAAATTTACTTTTCGTTCTCACCAACGGAAAGCCTACATTCGTGTCAAAACACTTATTATTTTTATCAACTACTTTCATATTTTTCAACATTTTTCTACACACATAATTTTTTTTACTGTATATATATGAACAATAAACTAGATATTAAGACTTAAAAATTTAATTTTTTTGGCCAAAACAGGGTTGCGAGGGACACAGCAAGGTACAGGTAAGATCACATTTCGATAGAAATCCCCCCCACACTTAGAATGGAACATTGGCCTCAATGTTCAAAAATGTCAGGTTTTACCCTCACACTTAGGAATGAAAAAGGCAAATGTAAAAAAATTCAAAGTGTGAAAGGGGAAACAATATATATATATATATACATGATCAGGGTTGAGGATTCCAAAATAAGTAAAAGATCAAAGACCAGATGATTGGAGGATTAAAAACAAGCACGGGTCTTCATGATCTTAAGGAATCATGCAAAAACGAAACCACATACCATAGAAAGAAACAAGCCCCCACACTTGGGCTATAAAATCACACACTCACTTATTAATCAAGAAAATAGAATGAAGAAAAGACACGGGTTGCCTCCCGAGAAGCGCTTGTTTTTGTGCGAGTCTCTAGCTTGACTCTCCCCGAATTCCTTTGTCCTTGGGGCAGAAACAGAAGAATGGAAAAATCACCATCGGATTTTCATATGCCATCGACTTAAGAGAAGAAAAATGAAAAGTGGAGATGCCGGGGTCAAAAATAGTATCCTCACTCCCGGAGGAGAGAAGCAAAGGAGAATCCACCGAATAAGTGAGATAAGGAAGAAATATTCGGATAACAAATGTGATGGGAAAATAATAGCGGTCCTCAAAGGTTAACTTCACAAATGTCAGAGAAAAACTCTTCTCATGAATCCTGGGGTCAAAAACTTTGTCCTCGGTCATCAAATCATCATTATCAGGTTCATCCTTTAAGCTTCTTGGGTCATGATCTAAAAACACCTCGGGAGGGAGATTAGGGCTAGTGTCATCAATAAGCAAACTCTCAAGATAGATTATATCTCCCTCCGAATCATGATAACCGTTCTCAATATCCGTAGAAATATCCATATCTAGAAAAGCATCGATTTCATCAATTACGCCTCCTGGGTCGAAACACTCATCCTCATTAGCATCGGAAAGAGGTGTGACTAACAAAACCGGCTCATCAAGGTTAGAAACATAAGAGTCCTTACTCTCGATGTTCTCTAACACCTCATCAAAAAGAGGATTTACGTCACTAGAGATATATTCGTCGTCAAATTCGAAAAGAGGGTTCGAGTAAATTTTAACATCTTCCGGAACGTCCTCATCGGATAGTGACTCGTCATCACTAGAGGTAAAATCGTCATTTGAATCGAAAAGAGGGTTAGAGAAAGTCACAGATTTTTCCTCAAAAATGGGAGAGAAATCATCACTCGAAGGTAAAATGCTCTTACTATCACTACCGGATGTATCCTCGGACTCTCTTGGGATTGGAATAAGGTCCTCAACACTGGACTTTATGAATTCGTCCGATTCCTTTTCAGGAATAGTGCTAAGTTCCTCATTCCCCATTATGAGAGAGTCCTCGGGTTCTTCGGTTGATAAGTCAGGTGTGATAGCATTAACCAAAGAAATCTGAGGCGTTTTATTCAAAGGAATAATGCTCTCCTTGTGAATAACTTTAAAATTCTTTAAACACGGTGAAATTCGAGTTTGATGTTTAGCTGTCGGCTCTGCAATATTCTTTACTTCCTGCTTTTCCTTATCGAGATGTTGAGAATTAATAGAGAGAAGTTTAGAATTAAGAGCACTTTCAAATAGATCATCAACATTATTATGAATACAATAAAGCTCTTTTTGTCGACAAATTTCAAGCAAATCTAGCATCGTATCTTCCATATTTTGCTTTTCCTCTTCATAAACTTTTGTGCCACATGTTTCTTTAATTAGTTGACGAAAGACGGAATTTGGTAAGGGAACTTGCTTTTCCTGAGCTGCTTGCTTTGGGCAAGTAATTCTTGTTCTCTTTGAGCTGTAAGTAAAACCTCCTGCTTATGTAACTCTTGATTCATTCTTTTCGTAAAATCTTCCATCATTTTATAAAGATCGTTCTTTGTTTCACTATCAAAGAAAGAAATGACTTCTGGAATTTCTTAAGGATGATGATTGTCGAACTCCTGCTGGGGTTGGATTTGGTCAAAACCGAAAGAATTAGAATAATGGAAATTTTGGTTCATCGGTTGACACTAAAAATTTTCATGAAGAACCCCGTAATTTTCACAAACAAGAAGTTGTCGTGGCTGACTTGGAAAATAATGTAGAGGTTGGTTAAATCCAAAGTCTTGATTGTAACAAGGACCCTGATCAAAGACGGGTGTGTTCCCAGTTTGACAATCGTAACCCGGATGAGAGTTCCCTCCACAAAATTCACACGAGTATGTCTCGTATTGGTGTTGTGGAGGTTGGTTGAAGAAGTTCGGTGTTTCATTATAAGAATAAGGATTTGGTTCATAGATAAACTCATTTCCGGATCCTACATTGCTACAGCTCGGACAGTTGCCACCTTTAAACGGACTCCACACCACGAGCAACCAAAATGGTTATACGAAGACATGTCGAAGAATTAAACAGATAATAGGGTAAAGAATATAAGAATTAAATGAATAAGAGGATAGAGAAGATTATTTTTGAAAACTTTTTATATTAAAAATAAAAAATAAAAATAAATTTTGGTATTTTTTTAATAGTTATATAAAAGAAAAATAAAATGAAAAAGAAAATCTTTTTTGGATTTTTATACTTTTTATAAGAACGAAAATAAACTTTCCGAAGAAAGGATCTTCAATGCTCGAACACAAACAATCCTGTAAAAATCGCTACACCTCTCCCCGACAGCGGTGCCATTTTGATATTGGTCGTTGTTCAACACACGTTTATCAAATAAACCCTCAAATATATTATATATATTTATAGAAATACATATACGTATAAATCAACAAAGTATCATACAAATTATTCTTAGGAAAGAATAAAAAGTAATCAACACGGGTAATGTTTTCCTCGGTGAGAGGTGAATGGAAATTTACGTTCAAGTTGTAAATCGAGCTTGATTGTCATTCAAGTTTTTGGTTTTGGTGTTAAACTATTTTTATACTAAAAATTAAACTAATATTAATTCTCAGATTTAAAACTACAAGATTATACTAAAATTGATCTAAAAAAATATAAATGACAAATGTGCTTGCTAAGTGACGTGAAATGTTCCTTAAGTGCGGGCTTAGGCTTAACGAATTAAAATCCTTAGAAAACAAGTTTCAAGAAATTAAATGACAAGTAAAGTAAAATGCTTTTTAAAATAAATGACAAGTATTATTATATTGCATTTAAAGTAATATGACGTATGGGTAAATAGGGAAAATTCTAATGACTATTAATTTTTAAACCTTTTTAAAACCGCACTTAAATTCCAAATCACTAATCACTTAGCAAACACAAGTAAAACTACTCGCTACGCATAATGATAAAATAAGCAAAGCAAAACATTTTATACTAAAGCTACACTAATTAATGAAAAAGGATTGAAAATAGAACCGATTGAGACCGCAAATTTAAACGTATACCACCCGATCTATTAGCTAAAAACAAATAACATATTTGGTCTAGCTAAATAAGACAAGTATGTCTCCGAGTCTCATGAGTTGACCGGAAACCCAAAAGAAAATAACACAAAACACAAATTGTTAAATAAAAACACATATAACAATTTCACTTTACCACTAAATCTGCTACTAAACTACTTGGCCAAATTAGATTCCTACAAACCAACAGTCCCAACATATAATTCAATAAACCAATGAAGCCCAACAGAAAATAAACCCAACGAGCCTAGTTAAATCTAACGCAAGCCCAAAAGACAATATGGCCCAACAATGATTATCTAGATTTCGGCTTATAATTCAAATGAAAGATGAGATGAGTTTTAAAACTGGGACGAAAGGAATGTTTGCAAACAAAGTATTATTAAACATTTAAACACATCTACACATTGATAATCTAATCTTGCTATGAACGAATAAGCTTATGCGACGTCATTAATTTGAAATAAGCACTACACAGATCGAATAAGCAAACGAGATTTCAATATCTAATAATAGAACGACAAGATAAGCTCTTTTAATTAAAAACCTTAATAATAAGTAAAACGAATTCAGATCTAAAAAAAATTAAATGACTAAAAAAGCAAAACACCAAATAGAAAAACTCAAAACTAACCAATAAGCCATGAAAACATCAACTAGGACTCACAATAAGCTATAAGCACTTAAACATCTTCAAATGACAAATCAAATAAGAACTTGAGCTCGCAAAAATTCAATCTAGCAATATAAGCACACCTAAAACCAAATAAGCTATTTAGAGACTTATTTTATCAGTAATTATGAGCTTCTAATTAAACTACAATTATATGAGCAAAGAAATAAACTATACCCAAGCTTATTATGGTTTATTTTTTCGAAAAGTGTTTAAAAACTTTGGGAATGAATCGAATAAGCTTGGAGGGCTTGTAGGAGTCATTTTCTAAACCATTTAGAACTTTTGGGAATAATAAGTTGCAAAAATAAGCACGAGAATACAACTTAGAGATTAAGCTACACGAATAAGAAGATAATCAAACAAATAAGAAAAAGTATAAGCAAACCAAGATCTTCAATAATCTTCAAACCATTTTAATTACATCATCATAATAAGTTTGCGAAATAAGCAAGATACAATAAGCATGAAAACAGAAATAAGCTAATACAAAACTAAAAAATAAGCTAAACACTAAGAACTAAAAATATAAAAACTAACTTCCTAGATCCTCTAAAATGAGGGGAGGTGAGTGATATAAATAGCCGAGTGAGGGGTAGGATTTGTAAATTTTGCACCAATGATTGGGTCGTTATTGGCCAATCATTGGGAGTCACACGGATCAAGGTACAAGGTAAAAGGAATCCAGCCGTGGGAAATGTGACACGCGTCCCTTCTAATAGCTTCCATTCAACGCACGAATTCTTGACCGTGTGATCATTTTTATCAATTGAAACTTGCATTTTGAGAAGTTATACAATGCTCTACCACATGTCGGTTTTCTACTCGTCCTCCTATTGTGTAGTGCGCAGGCACATGCATTACTTGATTTAATTTCTTTGTCACGTGACCTCTCTTCATTCAATTCTTCAATTCTTTAATTTCATTTATAACTTCATTTTGGGCCAAGTACTAAGTAGTTTGGACCGTGTATGAATTGAGTCTTTGTTGGGCTTAGTAAATATATGGGCTGGCCTGACTCATATAAATGGGTTACGGGCCGTCCCAATAAGCAATGAAGGCACCGTTGGACTCGTATTTTCGCTCTCTTTCCCTTGGCATGCTCGGGGACTTTTCACGACTTTGTCTTGATCTTGAATATTAAGCACTCTTTATCGAAACGAACCCGTAAATACCCGACTTTAAACCGTTTTCAATCCTTTTACCTACAAGACATAAAAATACCAAACAAACATATTTGCAAGATAATTATCTATATTTTAGCATTTTTAGTCCGTTTTATAGTGTTTTCCGGGTTATAAATGATGTGTATTTTAGTGAACATCAAATACAATGGTCAGGCATACTTTACAAATGCTTTGTTCCAACTATACTTTACAAACAGACTAAAAATGCTAAAATATAGATAATTATGTGTTATTTAGTGAACATCAAATACAATGGTCAGGCATACTTTACAAACGCTTTGTTCCAACTATACTTAACTTTTTGTTACTTCAGTATGGGATACCATAGTCATACACATCTTTGATTTAACATTCATACGTATAATTTTGTGGCTATTATAAGGGTTGAAATAGTCATACACACTTTGCAAATCTTTGGTGCAACATTTATGCTTATAAAAATCTATGAACTCACCAACTTTATGTTGCTCTAGTTTGAAATTTTCCGACGAGTGTTTTTCCTAGTTAGAACAGAAAGAGAGGACACGAACTAGTGGACCCCCCGAACGATTCGAGGAATCCGAAATAGTGGATCATCGAACGAGAGGACGAACCAGAGAAAATAATTCAGTTTAAACTTAACAAACTCATTTTAAATTATACGGTTTATTTCTTTGACTTGTAAAATCCCGTGAAACAAACACTTTGTTTTCGGGGTCTTTGTCAAGATTGTAAAATTCCCGTGTAGTTTTAATTCAAGACTCAACAATAACGTAACCAAACATAATTTCTTTTCTTACCATCCGATCGATCATTTTGTAATCTTTTGATATCACTATGAACGTTCTCTTGTTGATAAATCACTTCTTTCTGGAGGAGACAACAAACCACCGATGCTTGAAAACACTTGTATGATTCATGGAAAAGCAGAATGGAACTCTATATGATGAAATAGTACCACATGGTCCGAATGATTCTATGCAATCTGTTGGATAAAAGGCCACTTGTTTGGCCTTCAATCACTGAGGATGGAGTAACAAGGCTAAAGGAATATGTTGAGCTAACTCCAGCTGAAGCTATTCAAGCAGATTGCGACATCAAAGCTATAAACATCATTCTCCAAGGCCTACCAACTGAAATCTTATGCTTCTTGTGGTCAACATGTGTGGCAAAAAAGAATCTTTGGGAGAAGATTTAAACTGCTGATGCAAGGAACGTCATTAACCCAAACAAAGAAGTGAGTGCAAGCTGTATGATGAATTTGATAAGAGTCACTTACATGATAGGAGCGACGTTCATGAGTACTACTTGAGGTTCATTCTATTACTCAATGATTATGAACATTTACAGATGCCATTGGGAGACAGTTTTCAAGTGAACACCAATGTTCTTAAACAACTCTCCTGATGAATGGTTTTTTTTCCTTTTTAGTGCAAATGTGTTACTGATGTCTAACCAAACTGGTTAAAGATTTGCACACTACCAACGTTGATCAACTTCATGCTCATCTGCAACAACATGAACGACATGCAATTGAAGTTCGTTTGATGCATGAACGCAACCCTGATCCTCTTGCTTTAGTTGCATCTCATCAGTTAACTCAGCCAACTTATCAATCCCATCTACATCCTCACCAACAGTCTCTATCTCAACAGCATGTTTCACCATATCAGTCTTCTCAGTTTCTTACACCTTATCAACATCATCAATACTCAACACCTCTTTCAAGTACTTATCCCACAAATGAGTATCAATCCACCGTTCACCACAACGTTTATTCTCAACAACCATCAATCCCACAGCTGGAATATGCTCCCACAACCTATCAGCAGCAACAACCAGAGTTTTCCCAACCAGACTCCAGCTTAGTTGTTCCAGTTTTCCAGAAGGGGGATGATCCGATTGATGCAATTAATCACATGATGTCATTCTTGACTGCTGTTGTCACATCTCGGTATCCTACCACCAACAACCAGCTAAGGACTTCGTCAAACCCTCGTCAACAAGCTACCATCTATGATGGAAAAGTGACGGTACAACCTGTACAGGGGAGACACACTTCTTATGCTGCTGGAACAACAAGAAAATACACATCTGGTGCAAGTGGTAGCAACACGGGAAAACCACGGACTGTTATATGTTACAATTGCAAAGGGGAGGGTCATATTGATGGAAATGGCAGTACTTGTGGTAGTACCGAGCTAGCGGTGTTGATTATATCAATGGCACCGGTTTGTTATCAAAAATGGCATCGGACTGACTTAAAGAAAAATGTCTATGATCTGCGATTTAACAGTAATTTTTGAAGAAGATAACAAATGTCCAAGCACAAATGCTTTTTATTCAGGTTTACAAACAATAACGTAAGGATAATACAATGCGAACTCATGATGGAGTAAGAGATTCCTTAATATGGTTTCCTAATGAATCTACTTTGTGTATTTCTACTACTTAAGTTCTTTTATTAGATGTATGTGAGTTATAGAGAACATTTAGGCGGTCTGAGAGAGAAAGTGGTTGAGAATAAAATCTCATTTCTCCTTGGTGATGGTTGTCAGATCAAGAATTGAGTTCTTTGGCAATTTTATCAACAATATTCATGGTGTGAGCAATAAGGGATAAAGGGTTGTTAGTCACCAGAAATGGCAAGAAGAGGGTGGGACGCGTGAGACGGTTGAGGGGTAAGATTATGGAGGGAAGGAGGAGGTGTTGGTTCTAACTTCGGAGTTGGCGAAGGAAAAGAAGAGTTCATGGGAGGAATAGGAGGTGGCTCATTTGCCAAACGTTTAATGGTTGCAGAGGATGATCTAGGAGGTGATGGATTCATTGTTGATGGTGGAAGATCACCTAGCCCATCAAGTAAAGATGGAGAAGATGGTGGAGTAGAGAACAAGAGTTCAATGGGATCAAGGTTAATAGTACCTGTGAGGGGGAGTTCGATGGATGAGTAGGAGCGGTGGTTTTGTGGCGAAGGTCATTGGGGTGGGAGGCTAGTTATCTTTGGAATAGTAAGCAAGCACTTTTTATTGGAGTTTATTGTTGTATTGTTGGAGTTAGTGGTGGGGTTGTAAGTTGGTTATTGAGAAGTTGGTGGGCTTTTCGAAATGTGTGTCCTGGAAGGTGTGAGAGATTTGGTTGTGGATAGGGAGGAGAATCTGAGTTGCTTGGATTGACTGAATCATAGGTAACATGGCCTAACACTATTTCTTGCGAGAGTTCGTTTTAGATCTAGTTTTGTTTCTTTTTTGTATTGTGAAGAAAGGTATCAGAGAAGAGCAAAAAATGGTGCACTATTTATAGAAGAAGATTTGAGGTGGACTTAAATGTTTTGCTTGCTAATTTAGTTAAAATCTAATGTTTAGATTATGGCAAAGGTCAAATTCTATTCTTATAGCTAAGTGATGGTGACAATGGAGGAAAACTTGGATTTAAATTTGAAAAAATTCGTTTATTATAGCTGAGAACAGGTCTGCGGTTCTGCCGGGCGTGCTTTTCTAAAGAGGGCAAAGGTCTGACGGTTCTGCCGTGCTATGCTAGAAGTGGGCACCAGCATTGAAATTTGAATGGGCCGCGGCCGAAGAGAGCGCAGACATGGTTTGTCTAGTAGTTGTTTGAGAGGTAAAGTTTTTGATTTGTGAGGAGAGGCTGCAGTTTTTTTTGACTCTCGAAGACAGAAAGAGAAAAATTTGGTTTTATTTTGAGAGAAAAACCATAAGCCTCCTTTAAATGTAGCTAACATGAAACGTGTATTTGTAACGACATGAACTGACCTTTGTTTCGTTGTTATACGTTCACGAGACAATGTTATACAAAAAAATTTTTATTTGTATTAAACAAATGTAGTAGGAGGTAAGAAAATAAATTGACACAAATGAGGAAGTATTTATTAGAAAGGTTTTAAGTGTTTGGTTTTTAGATTTCTAAAGATGCGTAAGTTGGAATAGGTTCATTTGGAGGAGATAAGTAGATTTTAACATGACCCAACATTGCATGTTGTGAGATGGATGTCAAGTCATATTCTTTTCATCTTGAAAAGATATAGATATTTTTTCATGGTTTCACTTGTGGCTTTTAAATCTGTGTGGAGTTGAGAAAGAAATATCTTGAGATGGGCAACTTATTTTTTCAAGCTCTCAAGCAAATAGTACGTGCCGATTCGTGCTCAATCTCTCAAAACTGTCAGGATGATCTCGAATTTGTGATCCAAGTATTAATGTGGAATTAATGAATTGGATTAATACTCAAGAATCACTTTGAGCTCATGACACACTCATTTAAGAGCGAAATCCAAAGATAGATTTATGAACCATAGTTCCAGAAGAGATCAAAACTAAAGGATAGTACTGAAGAAGTATTCATGATTTCCTATTCATTGCTCATGAGGCCTGGAAGGAGGTCATGGAAATCATATTTTTTCTAGTACTAAATGTGTTATTTTTTGAACTTGAGATCTTGAGAGAGAGTTTAGAGTTAAGGTTTCCTATTGCGGTTTCTAAGGGATTGTATCTTTGATTCTTTGATGTTTGAGTTTATTGTTGAGAGATATTTTAAGAGGTATCATTCGTTCCTTGACCTTCTAAGTCTTTAACTTAAGGTGTTTATATGTTGTCGACGTTCTGTAGTAAGTTCATCATCTACTAAAGGGAGGTGAACTAGGAGGAGGACGCAGTTTCATCAAACTTTACGATTGAAGTGATTCTGCGACGTTCATGGTTTCTTTTTTTTATGAATACAATTAACTCTTACTATTAGGGGAATATCTTAAGAAAACACCTTCGGATGATTTAGGGTCGAATTTTGTAAGGTAGTCTTTGGTATTTAAAATGAAACATTTACTACCAAAAACTTTAAAGTATTTCTAGTTGGGCTTTTTTCTCTTTTGAAAAGCTTTCTTAAGGTGTTTTTCTGAGGAAGAGGTCTAATAAGAATTCCTATTTAGAATGTTTGTGGACGGTTGTCATATCGACATATACACAAAACTTTTGAGGGATTTGATTGTTCATTTAGCAAAGTTTTACTCATTTCTTGTAAGGTTTTATTTCTTATGTTATACTACCCCATTTGATTGTGGAGTACGTGGAGCCACATAAAGTTATGAGTCATGCGTCATTAGATCACAAAAAAGCTCCGAATTGTACTTCATTATCAATTTCCCGACCATGCTCTGTACCGAATTGAAAATATTGGGCTAACCCTTTGGATTTTGAATCTTTTTTCTTACGATTTCTAATTGATCGAAAAGCTTCATTTGTAGAGGTTTTTAAAATCTTGTCACACAAGTGTATCTTGAATAGCGTCAACAATGACAAAGTGTTGAAGTTGCCATCCTCGTAAACTTTGAAAAACGGGCCCGACGGACCAAACCAAGTCATATGCAAAAAGTTCTAGGACATTTAGAAGTAGAGACCGTGTTTTTAGCATTTGGCATTTCTTCGTACTGAGTGTTCTCCAACGTTGCTTAAGCGTTTGCAAAAGTGATTTTATCTAAATTTAGTTTTGGTAAGTTTCTAACAAGCTCTTTAGATGATAGCGATTGTATAAGTCGCATATTGGCGTGACCTAATCTTCGATGCCATAAGGTCGAAGTATCATCTATAGAGGTTCTGACAATGGGCGTTCGTCTTTTGGGTGAGTTCCTCATTTTCATAATGTAAAGGCCATTTTTCCTAATTCCTTTTCCTATGGTTATGCCGCTTTTAATTATTTCGCTACCGGTTTCACTAAATAGTACCTTGCACTTTTTATCGCAAATTTGACCTATGCTAAGAAGATTAAAACTGAGATTTTCTACGTGACTAACATCATTGATGGTGAGAGAGTTATGAGAAATTGTACCTTTGTCGATGATCTTCCTTTTAGTGTTACCTACAGCAACACATTACTCATCGAAAGGTTTTATAGGATGAGAAAAGATCTGTTTGTTTCTCGTCTTTATGTCTAGTACAACCCGCTATAACTTGGATTTTTTCTATTCATCCGGGTCAAGTTATACCTTTTGACACGTACCTAGATACATAAAAACAACCCAAGCAGTTTGGTCCCCAATATTCTCATTGGGTTTTCCCGTTAGGTAGATTGCATACCGTTGGTGTGTCCATGTATGGAAACGGGGGGAAAAGGACTCACTTGATTATACATTGGAGGTTGAAATTGTTGTTCATGTTTTTTGTGTTCCATAGTCCAAACTACTTGGCGATTAATCGCTGTTGGGGTATAGGTACTAGGTCCTACTATGGGTCATTTTAGAGGGCGGTTTGGATTTTACTTTTTCCTTGTCTTTGACCGAGTTTTAGACTTTGGTGGTAGTTTGTTACATGTTTGGTGCGCCCTTTAAAATAGACTTTTTGGTAATTAGTACGGAGTCATTTTGTTTAACTGACGTTGGTTTCCAAGTCTTTTTCCTTTTCTGCACTGTCATTTCAGATACCACGGTGTTGTTATTCGATTGAACAAGGCGTTTGCTTTTTGGATGTTGTTGAATGGCACCAGCCAGCCGGTTCTTTCTACATAGAGCTTTTTAAGTTGACGTCATTGATTTTTGATTTTTAGTGGTTTTCTTAGGGGGAAGCTATAGTCTCTGTGTATCCTAATCCCACACATTGTCTTTTGGACGGGTTTTTGCATTTCACCTTTTTTTTGTAAAGACGAAGTAATATTCTCGAACTAGCTAGTTTTAGTTTTAGAGAGTTAACTTCTTAATCTAAGTTCATTACAAGCTTCACAATTGCTACATGTTTCTTTACCTTTTTCTAATATGTCTATCTTGGTTTTAAGTATTAATGGTCTTTTTGAGTGATTCATTTTTAGCCTTTAGATGTTTGTATTTGGTTAATAATTCTAAGACTAATTTGACCAAGTTTGTCATACTTATTTTGCCTAGATTCGTTATCTAAAGATGAACTACTATAGTAAAGATTATCGGATAGTACCTCGTTTGAGTGAGCCATAAGACAAATCTCTTCTTTCTTTGAGTCATCTCCACTATCGATCATTACTTCCGACAACGAATGCTTTTGATCTCCGGTAGAGCTTTTGGTGGCAATCACGAATGAAGTGATTTGGATCACCACACTTCTTTTTTTGAGCATCTTCGATCTTCCTTTTTATATTCATTGATTTTTTGGGAAGTTGTCCTTTTGGTCAGTCATAAGGTTGGTCGGAAAACTTGCCTTTTTCTTCTAAGGAATTCGTCTTGAAATGTGTCCTTAACGGCCATTGCATATCCTTATCATTGCTATCAGTGGAAGATGTATCATCATACTCTAATGGACTTGTATTTTTCTCTTTCTTGTACTATTGCAATCTCCAAAGTCCGGCCCTTTAGACAATGAACTACTTATCGACTTTTCGGTTGCCAACAAGTTCATCTAACGATAGCTTTGACAAGCTTTGGATTCTTCATATCGCCGTTACCTTTGGTCACCATTTCGATGGGTCGTCGCCCTCAAGTCATGTGTTCCTAACATGGTTATGCGACTTGATAAAAAGATCATCAGTGAATTTAAGAGAAGTAATAATGGTGTATAAAGATTATGATATCTCAATGCAACAATCAATGGTATTCATCGTCGGTTAATTGTAAACTCCTTATATTTTGAACTCTATAAATATCTATTTTACTGTGTCTTTAACTTGATTTGTTACCTTAGATGAGTTAGTTATTTTAAGAATCCCGCAATTAATTTCGAGCCGTGTCACTACATGGAAAGAATTCTTTCATAATTCTTTTTTTAGGTAAAGCTTTTGTTTATAGAACCATTTTTAGGATTTCATCATTTTTGGGAAAGCATGTGTTTCTGTTTTGATTATCATCAAGTTTTTTCTAATATGGTGTAAACAACATCCATTGCCTCTTTGTCTTTGATGGTAGGTTTGTTGTTACCTTTAAGCTTATGTATACCAATGATCAAATCATTAGACTTCACGTAAGTTCGTGCAGAAACGGTTTTTCCAATTTATAAAACAATTCGCCTCGAAGAGAGAGTGGTCGTTGCACATTAGATTGACCTTCTTTGAGTTTTCGAATCCATAATCGTTTAAAGATTTAAAATACAATTTATTTTAAAACTTTGGTAACCTAGCTCTTGATGCCAATTGTGGAAAACTAGAAGGGGGGGGGGGGGGGTTGAATAGTTTTCTAAATTTTTGGCCTTTTAAAACTTGTAAAACACTTTGTTTGAAACTTTTTAGTGAAGTGATCTAGATATTGATGTTTGATAATTAAGAAGTAAGAGATGTAAAAGTAAAGAGAAAATAGAGTGTAGAAAGATTTCACCGGGACACAAGTATTTATAGTGGTTCGGCTACAAGGACACCTTCCTTGCCCTACTCCACTCCCCGAGTCACCTACTCGAGAGTTTGTTAAACACTAGTCACCGAGCTCCTTTCACTTGGCGGAGAAGCCTTCACAACGATGGTACACTTCTATAGGTTACAAAGATGATCACCGAATTTCTCACACACGAGAATCGATAATAACACAACTACACTTGATGTACAACTAACAATACAACAATAAATCACAGCAAGATGATCTCTTGAATGAAGTAAGAAGAATCAAGATCAAGACACTTTTGAGGCGTGCTTGAAACTTTCGCGTATTTGGCAATTCCTTTCTTGAAGTGAATTACCTACACAAGATTTAGAAAGAGATGCTAGAGAGAGAGAGAGATCAGTTGATTAGAGAGAAGATTAGATGAGAAAGGTGTATGAAAACATGAGAAATGGCTTGGTATTTATAGCCAAAAGTTTTACTGTAGGCCGGTTCTTCCGGTGCTGTTGACAGAGGGCACCGGCTTGCAAAACAAAGAGCACCGGCATACAGTAACTAAATCCGGATTTTGATTTGCAAAATCTTGAGATATCTTGTGTAATCTTATAAGATTTTCCTTGGATTTGCTGCATTTGATTATATACTAAATGAAGTAATTAAATTAATAAGTGTAAGATGATTTTGTGTAAAGTTAGGGTTTAAAAAGATTTGTGCACTTTTTCAAGTTGCATGTGCTTTTATACAAAGTTGGGAGATAGTAAAGAAATCATGTTTTGAGAAAATAAGAGGTTTGAGAAAAATGGTTTGTTATGTTTTGTCATTAATAAAACCTTAGCCTAAGTTGATTGTAGAAACGTTTTGTTTAAAACCGGTTTATTTGTATTAACAATCTCCCCCTTTTTGTTGATGACAAAACATATTAGGCCAAAGGGATGATTAGATTTGTATTTAAACTTGGTTACTTTCTCCCCCTTTTTGTCGAAACAAAAATGGAATGTAAATGTATGAGAAATGTAGAGATATTGTCAAGATGGAAAGCTCCCCCTTGATGAATGCTATGGTAACTACAAAACAAATATGTTAGAAGCAATGAGATAGGCTCCCCCTTGTTTTGTTAGTTCCTGCAAAGAAAAGTTAGAGGTCCAAGAAATAGAAATGGCGTACTGTAGTACCGGCTAGCCGGTGCTGATTTATCAATGGCACCGGTTTGTTATCGAATGGCACCGGCTGACTAAAGAAAAGTCAATGATCATGAATTTTACACATAATTTTTGAAGAAGATAACAAATGTCCAAGCACAAATGCTTTTTATTCAGGTACAACAATAACATAAAGGATAATACAATAACTTAGGATGAGCAAGAGATTCTTAATGAGGATTCCTAATGAATCTACTTAGTTTTATTCTACTACTTAAGTCTCTTTTATTAGATGTTGTGAGTTATGACATTTAGGCGGTCGAGAATGTGGTTGAGAATGAATCTTATTTCTCCTTGGAGGTTGTTGACCAAGACTTGAGTTCTTTGGCAATGTTCACAAAACATCTCATGGGTGAGCAAAGGAAAAGGGTTGTTAGGTCCCAATGGCGGAAGAGGTGGGAGTTGAGACGGTGGAGGAGGTAAGCATTGTGGAGGGAGAGGACGAGGTGTTGGTTCTAACTTCGGAGTTGGCGAAGGAAAAGAAGAATTCATGGGAGGAATATGAGGTGGCTTATTTTCCAAATGTTTAATGGTTGCAAAGGATGGTCTAGGAGGTGATGGATTCGTTGGTGATGGATTCGGTTTCACTAAATGGAAAAGATGGTAGAGTAGAGAACAAGAGTTCAATGGGATCAAGGTTAATAGTTACCGGTGAGGTGAGCTTCGATGGTTGAGTAGGAGCGGGTGGTGGAGAAGTCAATGGAGGAGGAGTTGTCTTAGGAGTAAGCAAGCACTTTTCATTGGAGTTTATTGTTGTATTGATTGGAGATAGTGGTGGAGTGGTTATTGGTGAAGTTGGTGGGGCTTCTGATGTATAGTCCGATGGTGGAGAGATTGGTTGATAGGGAGGAGAAGAGGTTCTTGGATTGACAAAGCAACATGGCCTAACACTAATTCTTGCGGTTCATTTTAGATTAGTTTTGTTCTCTTTAGGCATTTTGAATAAAGGTAAGAAAAAGAGCAAAAAATGATGCACTTATTTATAGAAGAAGATTTGAGGTGGACTTAAATGTTTTGCTTGATAATTTAGTTAAAATATAATGATTAGATTATGGCAAAGGTCAACTTCTATTCTTAGAGCCTAAGTGATGTGACAAGGAGGGAAAACTTGGTTTCAAATTTGGAAAATTCGTATATTAATATCTGAGAACAGTTCTGCCGGTTAGGAAGTCCGGGTAGGTGCATTCACGAGCAACTTGCACAGGCCTTCTGATACCTACTCCCGAAGAATGGCTATCATCACCATTCTGGTTTTAACACGTGCTGCCAGTGCAGCCTAACACCTGCGTCAATCATGGCCTGCAGTGGGCACTGTGACCGAAGTAGTGTAGTAGGGTCTTTGACTGGTGGTTATTTGTGGTGACAGGCCTGACCTCGTGGTTCTGGTGCCTTCCTCTTGGTGCCATTTTCTTAAATCACCAGAAAACATAATACCCGTAATTTTTTCAAAAAAATAAATCTAACCATAACCCGATGTATACATCATGAATAAAACAAGATCACGAACACAATGCATATATACACAACTGTATTGAAATTAACAAAATCGACATTCATTCACAATAAACTCGATTTCATATAAAACATCATCCTCCTTTTCATATATAACTTGGAAAATAATACATAAATTGGTATTATATAAATTGAAAACAACAGGTTACAAGACAAAATAACCTAAAGCCCATATCTATCCTGAGATTACTCGTAACACATAGTTATGCTATACAAAGATAGCTCAATCAAACACAAAAGATCTATACCGCCTCTAGCTGGGAATAACCATAATACTTAACAGGCGGCATAGCATAGCAACACATAACCAAAATCTTATGAACAACTACCAGCCTCCTCTGGTGCATCAGCTGTGCGACCTTTGCGGGACCCCTGCTGCCCCTGAAACTCAGCCATCTGGTCTGTAGCCCTTTACACTTTAGTGCCATAAATCAACTGAACTTGTCTCTGGTGGTCTGCTGCCTGTAATCCAAAATCAATGCACACTGTTTCCACTACCGTAGTACGTAGTGCCAAAACATGAACATGTATCGTCGCTAACGTCCATAGAAAATCCCCAGGCCTCACGGGCCATCCAAGCCTCCCTCTCGACCATAACTGCTAGATGATGGTGAATAGGCCTATCTCTATACAATAGGTTGACTCGGCCTCTCAGCTCAGACCGATCGTCTCGAGCATCCTCCGATCAACAGTCAATGTGTGCTCTAGCCTCCAGGGCCTGGGTACGCATGATATGCTGAACAACAAGATCATCTGCAGCCTGACATTGCCACTCGTGGCGACACACCTCAGTCTCTAACACTATAACTCGTGCCTCTAATGTCTTGCTGTAAGCCTCAGATCTAACCAAGTCCTGACGGATCTAAATACTCTCTTACTCGTAAGCAAGTCTCTCTCTCTCCTCAACACCTCAATCTCAGCTCTCACAGTTGCACGATTCTAGGCATCATGATGTCGTGAGTAAAACTCTTAACTCTCTCTACTGCAAACATCTACCTGGTAACTAACCCTCATGTTGACCATCTCTAAGGCGGTCATCATCCTCCTCTTAGTATCTCGAAACCTGGTCTCCATAGTGTCTACAGGACTGTAATCGACTCTATGGGCCATAGTGGGTCATGGCTGTCTCGCAGCAGTAGCAGCAGAACTCTTTTCAACCTCACACCCAGGTTTGGGAGTAGTAAGTAGTAGTCTCTTCCGAGGCGGCGTGTCAGCCTCGAGAATATCAGCTCTGCAGCTAGTGGATGGTGCAGGTAGTGGTATAGGTAACAATGGTGGGGTCCCTGATGGGAGTAGTGAATGATAGGTGGATGGTGTTGTAGCTCTCATCTGAGCCATGGTTGCTCTAGTACGTGGGGGTCGAATACGTGGGGATAAAAAGAATGGTGGCAGTGGAGGTGTAGGTGCCTCATCCTCAGTTGGCACTAAGTCCTCTGAGTGCTTAGGCTCAGGAACGTACACTGGTACATGATCCTCCAACTCTATGGGATCAAGTACATACTCTGGAGAACGTGGTGCTTGCTCCAACAACTATCGGGCAGTCTCCTCATAAGGATCCTCAGATGGGATACTCCATGATCGTGCCTCAGAGTGAACAGAAGTATAGGTAACAGCGGAATCAGCTAACATGACTACTGTGACCAGCTGAAATAACTTATATGAGTATATTATATAAGGCTCTTATTGTAATATACATAATATATTATAACCACGTATATCAATTATGAATGCATCTAGTCCAACTAACTAATGCAACAACTAGTGTCCCATAAAACCCCCTTTTTATGAATGCAATGTTTGAAAACGGTTATAGTCCAGCAAAAACATTTGACCTGGTTCTCTATAACCTTGGCTCTTGATACCAATCTGTAACACCCCCAAATTGGGTCGCAACGGAATAAGGGTCCGGGGCGTGTTACTTCTCAGATCAATAACACAAGATAATATAAGAACGACCAAAAAGTCGTTTAAAACTGATACATTGGATTTAATAAAGTATGTGTTACAAAGATTTCCAGCCCATAACAGATATACAAAATGTAATGCGACTAAATCTTTAATGCATGACTTCAAAATATAACCACCAATGTATCCTTCGCACCTCGTGCTTAATGACCTCCTGAAAAACATTGCATTTAAAACGTCAACATAAAGTTGGTGAATTTCATAGGTTTATGTAAATGTATATGCAGGACCGCAAGACTTTCCCCGTGATAATGCAACAGATGCAGACATCACAAATGTATTTACGTTTTCCTAAGCTCATGACACCGAAACTCGACATAATTGAATACAATATATAGATATATATTGCCTACATTGCCCGTGATGATGTTCAACCCTTAACATCCAGTATCCGACATGAAATACGTTCGTTTCTAATGATAGCTAGTCACCCGAACGGGGAAGTCATCCCAAATAGATCTATTTATAATCATTCGCGCTCACATAATGTAATCCACGACTACATATATGTAATTTAACAGTTCATGATTCATGGGCACAGTGGGTTATCGCTACTTAGGCAAAACGTAATCATGATAAAATGTACACTTGCGTCCAATTTGTAAAACGTGCATATGTTTCTCACCCCAAAACTTATAAAGTATGATTAAAGTAAAACGTGGGGCTATGAACTCACCTCAAATGAATTTGAACAGAGTATATCACTACTGATAAAGCGTCACGATAAAGACTGAATGCAACCTAATAAAGTATAGGTCGATTAAGAAGACTGCTAAGCATACAGACGAATAGTACACAATACAATGCCACATATATACTTGTAGTGAATTTTGATAAAATCATTGATGTATTTAGGATATAATAAAGGTTTTGATCTTTTATAATTAACATTGTACTATCGTTTGGGCTATCATTAAGGATAAAGGTCATGACATGACGTACGAGGAGTTTAGGACACTTTAAATCGTAAATCCAACAACTCATCGATACGCCATCCGAAGAGGCCTCAATATCCTTTATAAAATTCCCTACTAATATAGCACTTGTAGTTAAAAATTGATATTTTAAATCATAAGGAAAAATGTATTGAATATATAATTATAAAAGTAGATTAAAAGAAACTAGTTTTGAGAAATAAGTAGTTATAACTTGAACTGTACGTATCAGATTCGTTTCTCAACAAAATAACTTGATTCCGGAGTCTATGATTATCTAATAAGACTCTACTTTTCAAATATATAAGTTATTTTAACCACTTGTTTTATCAATAATATTTTATACTCAATATGGGAACAATTAGGGTTTTATGAGTTTTGAATATGTTTACATAATATTTTCAATAAAACAAGCATAACAAGTATAGATATGATCATGGCATGCATATATAATTGTAATAAGAGTATAAGGATGATAATGAAACCTTGTTTGAAGATTATAACAACACTTAACAAGTTTTTCCCAAAATCAAGATCCAAAAGTTCCAAGCTTAACTTCAAAAACACTTTTCTTGCAAAATCTTTTCCAAACTTAACCAAATCTTCAAATCTTCTTAGAACACCTTAGGAATGATATAAGAACACTTATATGATCAAGAAAAATCAAGCAATGGATTGCTTCTTGGAGGGTATTTGAGCCGTGAGCTCTAATGGGGTATAAAGAGGGTTTTGTTTGATTTTTCAAGTAAAGGTAGAAGTGTAGATGTGGTTTTCTCTTAACCCTTGCACTCCTATTTATACTAGCTAAGATCCTTAGCATATTCCTTGGTCACTTGAGCCTTTGCAAGGTGTCAAGTGGTATAGCACAAGGTTTTGAGAAACAATGGGTTGGTTTTGGCTAGTCATAGCATCAAGTGGTGAAAGGTTCATGCAATGAAGGTTCTTATTGATGTCATGGTGACCAAAGGCCTTCTAGATGGCTTACATACACGTTTCATCTTTTATTGACTCGAAAGTATATCCGATCTATTTTCGACAACACCTCAAATATCGCAACAAATCCGTTCTAACCTAAACCTCTTCGACATTTAATTTACGCTTCCAACAAATCCAACATCTAACTTAATCTCTTTGCCAACAATATTTAAACTTAATATACGATAAATCTTAAATAATCGATATAGCCGTAATAATAGCAATATATATATCAACATAGTCACAATGAGCTTTTAAATGCAAAAGTACAACTACTTTTTATGTTCTTCCATTTATAAACAAAAATATTAAACTTTGAGACTTGTAGTTTTATAGAAAACTAGATAATGATTTTCACAACGATCCGCTTTGTACACCTTGTTCGGAATGATCATACGAATGCAAAAGTACAACTTATTTATGAAAAAGTAAGGATGACTTACAAAGAAACACGGCGAAAGGTGAATAGAAACTAAGAACAACCCAAACGTTGTTTTATAAAATACCCGGATGAAATAACAATCAACTCGAACAATATATCTTCAAATGTAAATGATCAAAGATGAAAAATGTATGGATTTGTGTAGGTGTTTGTTGGTTCGTAGGTTTGAGAGAGAGAGGGGGTGAGGTGTGTGTGTGGTTGGTTATTTGTTTTGGTTGGGGGGGGGTAATTTTTTTTGGTTGGTGGTTGTTTTGGGGTTGTTATGGTGTTGTGTATTTACATACATGTGTGTGCCGTCGGTTAGGGGACAAGGCAAAAAGGGGACCAATTTGATCCTCAAATCATAATTTTACATTGTACAAGGTTGTTCCAAATAAGATGGAAGTTTGTCTAGGCATTTCATTTCAAAATTTTGGATCCTATGCATGCATATGTATGCATATTCGGTTGGAATGAGACCAAGGGGGGACCAAAAGTGACCTTCAACTTTCTAGGGAACTAGTGCTAGTTGATGAATTAATTTCCAAGCATGCATGCACAACAAAGTGTAGTTAAATTCCATGGATCACGTAAATAACGAAACAAGTAACGGTAACACAGAAAATTACAAAATTTTAAATATTGCTTTAAAACATAAAAACGTGGCTATTGCCAAAAAACTACAACGTTTGGTGCCCCGGTTCGCTCCCGAAGACAATTCTCAGATAATACAAAGCAATTTCTCGGTTAAACGGAAAAGCTTAACGAAACTTTTAAAAATTCAAATTTCTACACGAAAACGGCTACTTTATTGAACAGAAATTCTCGGGTTGTCACACATACTCTCACTAATCTATGTGTTTCATTTTTGGTGATCACTTAACTGCTCAGTCATGGCGAGTATTCTATCATAAGCTTGACAAGGATACTAATCTCCACCACTTGAGTCTAGATGCAACTGTTTAAAAAGGCAAATGGGTGGACACAACACAAAGGCTTATGGGGTAAATCATTCTTTTAATACAATCTTAACCAAAAGCGTTACACCAACAAGGGCGACGAAACCACACATACATATCCGTAACGATGGATGAGACATGTATGATTGCTCACTCACTCATTCGAGCAAAACTAAAGATTAGGATGGAGAATGATATAGGGTAGGATAAAGACATGGGATGCACATTTAATTGTTGTTAAATAAAAACACAAAACAAGTAGTTTCCTAAGTCCACAATCTTCCCGTCACTGGTCGCATTTAAATCCCATAAGGCAAAAACGAGGGTCAAGAGTTAAGAGGTCTTCAAACTACACGAGTTAATGCGTATGAAATATAGTGTAATGCCTCATAATCTCCATAAACTAGGCAAGAAAGATGCATTAACTCTGCCTTCATCATCAATGAACAAAAGATTATGTGCCAATTTTATTAATTTTTTTTGGGTAAAATCCATTTAACCAAATAACTCATTTCTATCTCCCTTCCCCCCACTTGAGATGTACAATGCCCACATTGTACAAATAGACTTAAAATAGAAAGGAGAGATAGAAATGTCACGGGTTTATAAGAACTACCCGTATATAAGGACGAAAAAGACAAATCATCGCCATCTAGACAAGGCGGGAATACTACCACAATATGATATATAAGCTGATTTATCATGATGATTAGCTGTAAAACACTTGCTTGCATGCTCTTTATTCTATTTTGTGTTTTTTTAATGCAATACAAGGATGCAATGAAACAGAAATTACAATACAGACACGTATATACATGAATATCCCCTCACTCGAGATCAACTATCTTTAAAACCCGTCTTTCTTTCAAATACCCTCTATCCTAACCCGCGACTTTCACCAGTGAAACCAAAATTAACCAGCAACTCCTCGATCATGGACTAAAGAAACTACAGGGTAGGCAAGGAAAAAGGTGTAACGAAATAACATATAAAGGGTTTAACACAAGGAATGGCTCAACAGGGTGTACTAGGGGTATCTTGCACTAGAGATGAGTGCAACAAAGGGTTAAACAGGGGGATTGACTAATTAGTGTGAGAAGTCAATATACATAAAACATATATAGGCTATTTGGAGTTAATCCTAAAATTTTGCCTTTTATCACAGCTACATCGATTACACTAGGTGTAATGCTCATTTTGGTGGTCTCAAAAAGATATACCGGGTCAAGTTCTAAAGTTTACTACAGCCACTGGCACACTCATTTTTATTGGATTATGTATAAGGGGAAAACGGAAAGGTTTATCCTCACACGATGTAATTATAAGGTAGGGTGTGCTCAGTAAAGTTTTAACTAGTTAAGTAATGAAAAACATGTCAAAAATTTATTAATGAAACATTTTTTAGAAAAACTAGAAAAAGAAAGGCAAGTATAATCAAATGGGTGTTTATTTCTAATCCCTTCCCCCCACATGAGTTAAACTTAATTATATAAAATTGAAATAGGAAGGGTCAGAAATGGAACGGATTACTCCTCTGAATTTGCTCGGTAAGATGAAGAGACAACATGCTCTAAGCCATGCTCCAAGTCTGCTTCCTCGAGCAACATCCACCATCACATGCAACTTCATCAACAACCTGTATAATGTTCAACTAGACCAGTTTGGGATGCTTCCTTGCAGCTTAATTAGCATCCTAGCACCTCATCCTGTGCATTACCTGTATAGCTGCAAGAAAGACTAATACCAAAAGCATAAACCAGGATAAAAAAGAACCATAGCACAAAATATACAAAACTGTACAAAATTAACCTAACTCACTTTCGTAGGAATCACGGTTGCATTTAGCGTATGCAACAAGCCTTTTAAACCACTTGGTGGCCCAAGTGGACGAGTGAAGTCTCGTGACGATTTTTAGAGAATATACCCATATAGTTCATTTATCAAATACATGGTTTTGTAAAAATTTGAAACATTTAAAGATTTGCAGGAAGGGTGATAACGTTTAAATTATACATATTTCCATATGCGTTATCTGTGATTTTATGTATACATATTGGTTACTTATAAGAACTTTCGATAATTAATCGAGTATATTTGCTATTGTAGGTTCATATGACGTGTCGTGGAAGAAAACGGAAGAATACAAGAAGATTTGAAGCTTAAACGAAGAAATAACTCAAGCTGAATGCTTCCCGACACATGTTCACTGTTTTGGTCATAACTCGGTCATACAAACTCCGTTTGACGCAATTCTTGCAGCCACACGAAGAGAATTCAATTATCTACAACTTTGAAAAAGGCCAAGTGCTGAAAACGCCCCAAGTACGCCGCACTTCCAAAAATATGCGCCGCACTTTTCACAAAATCCCAAGTACGGCGCACAAAATAAAATGTGCGCCGCACTTCCAGTCTGATGCATTAAAAACATGAATTTAGCCTCAAAATTGACCACATTCATCCTTTGCTTGGTCCCTAAACAAATTTTACCTTATAAATACCCCTCAAAACTCTAGGGAAACACACACCAACACATCTCTAACACACACAACCTCTAAATCACTTTGGAGAGGAGGAAGGAATGGTGAGGATCTTAGGATCCGATGATCCAAACACCCCTTCTCACCACCATGAACCACCACTCTCCACCATGAATTTCCTGAGTTCTAACACCATATCTAGACCACATACCATCCATTTCTAGAATCTAAACACTTTCCACTTTGATTCTTAGAGGAATCACATCAAATTCTCCAAAGTTCACCACCATAAACCTTGTTACCAAACACTCCATTTGGTGATATGTTACGGATTTCCAAAAGTTACTTGGTATATTCTGAGTTATCTTAGTAGCATTTGGTTGTTGTTTGATCATGAAACTATTAGTTTTGGGATTGGTGGTTGTTGCAGTCGAAATATTGGTTTTTGGTACTTTGTTCTCATATGTGAAACATGATATGATATTTGGATGATTTTGCTATGACTTGTGAATATATATGCTTATGAATTCGATGTTATCTTTACTTGGATCATTGTTTATCTTTTGGTATATCATTGCAATTGAAATAGGCCAAAAGGATTAATTGTCTTGATGTATTTTGAATCGTGTTGCCATACGAATTAATATCATACTTGTGAGAATTATGTGGTAAATTGATAAACAATATGTGAATTGCTACAAATCCCGTGAAACGGCCTGGACTTACCTAATACTATATTACACTCGAATAGGGTATACTTGCCTGAATGTTGTGTTTTAGTCAAAATCGGTATTTCTTGTTATTAAAAAATTAAAGCTTGTAAAAACACACATCAAGTTTTTGCCACCGTTACAGGGGATTTGTTTAGTTGTTTGATAGTCTTGTGCATGCTTCGTGTGTTTAATCTCTTAAATCACTTAAAATATGTCTGATGTTGCCAAAAGTACGACGCACATCTCTATGTGTACGCCGCACTTCCCCTGTTCTCATTTGTTATTTCAATGGTTAAATATTTCTAGGTGTGAGATGCTAGCTTGTATCATCTCACTCATTTTTCAAATCGATTTAATCTTTATGAAAGCAAGTTTTCCCCTGCTAAATGAAACTAAACTAATTATTATTCAATTCCTTTGAATATATCTTTTAACAAAGTATCTTCTTATATGTATCTCTTTGTGGGTGTTGTTTAAGTTTATCTTAATTAAAAAACGTTTTAAGATATGAACTCACTTATTTTAATATATACCTTATTAAAACTCACTTACTATAATTATATGTATTAAAATCATGTATATATAGAAATTAGACCAATCATGCGAAGGAATGTACATATAAATAATATATGTCCGGTCTCGGTTTGAGCCTATGGAGATGCACACGTAATTCGTTGGTAATAGTTAATTAAATATATTGAGATATAATTAATTAAATGTTAAACAATAAGGACTTTAAAGGAAAATCGGGAAAAAAAGAAAATGGGCTATGCCCCTTCCATTTGCTCTAGTCGGCTAAATAACCCAACCCAAAGGAGGTGGGTTTTTGCTTGTCAACCAAGTATTGGGAAAGGCTATAAATAGATATTATGAATCATTAGTTGCTAGACCCTAAATCTCTCTTTCTTTTCTCTTTGTTCTTAATCGACCGTGAAAACCCATAAAATAGGGGTGTTCGATTTGCTTTGTATCGACGCAAGGAAACAAGAAACATAGTATTCTTGTGTTTTGATTTGATTCAAGGTTTTCCAAAGGCGATTGTTTAATACTATTAGTACTAGCATACTCTATTGCTAAGAACGTATTGTGTACAAATCCGTAGAGAGATCATACTTTGATCTTTATTGTTTCTTGATTGAAGAATTGCTAAAAGGTACACGTTTTCTTTTGCTTTCTTGTTATGTTAATTTATATGACTATATGAAGATCATACGTGTTTATATTCCGCTGCGTACTCGTATTTATTAATAGTTAAAATGGCCTTTATGTCTACTAATTCCAACATCATGTTACTCTATTTTGACACATGATAATAACGGGCAATGTTATTGGACAATAAAAATCAAAGCTTAATTTGGTGAAACTACTAACTTTTCATCTAATTTATAGAATGTAACTAAAAACATGTGTCAAGTTTGTAAAAAAAACTTTAAAATTTGAGAGATTGATTAATAAAACTTTAGTTGTTAAATTTTAAAAACGTACAAGTATTAGCTTTCCCCCCCACCGACCACCCAACCCCCCTCCCCCCCCCCCCCCCCCCCCGCCCCTCCCCCCCTCCCCCCCCACCCCCCCACCCCCACCCCCCCCCCCCCCGCCCCCCCCTCCCCCCCCCCCCACCCCCCCCGCCCACGCCCTCCACCCCTCTAAGTACACCACCCACCCCCCCCCGCCCCACAACACCCCCTCCACCCCCACCCTACCCCCCCCGCCCCCCCCCCCCCCCCCCACCCCCCCCCCCCCCACACCCCCCCCCCCCCCCCCCTCCACCCCCCCCCCCACCCCCCCGCCCCCCCCTCCCCCCCACCCCCCCCCCCCCCCCCCCCCCCCCCCCCTCCACCCCCCCCCCCCCCCCCCCCACCCTCCCCCCCCCCACCCCCCCGCCCCCCCTCCCGGCCCCCCCCACCCCCCCTCCCCCCCCCCCACTACCCCCCCCCGCCCCCCTCTCAGCCACCCCCCCCCCCCCCCCCCCCATCCACCTCCCCTCCCACGCATTCCCCCCCCCCCCACCCCCTACCCCCCCCCACTACCCCCCCCCCCACCAACCTGCCCCCCCTCCCAACCCCCCCCCCCCACCCCCCCCCCCGCCCCAGCCCATCCCATCCGCCGCCCCCCACCGCCCCCCCGCCCCCTCCCCACCCCCACCCACTCCCCCGCCCCCCCCCCCCCCCCCCCCCCCCCCCACCCCCCCCCCCCACCCTCCCCCCCTCGCCCCCCCCCCCCTCCCCACCCCCCCCCCTCCGCCCCCCTCACCCCCCACCCACACCCCAACCCCCCCCCCCCCCGCCTCACCCACCCCTCCCCGGCCCCCCCCCCCCACCCCCCCCCCCCCGCAGAGATCTACCTCAATACCCCCCCCCCAACCCCCAATGCTCCAAGCAACCACCCCCAACTAATAAACCCCAAACCCCCATACCCCAAACAACGCAAAACCACCAAAAACGACACAATCTCTCCAATTTGACTACCCCACCCACCCCCCCCTAATTATTGCCGCCCCCAACATCCACCCCCCAACACCCCCCCCCACACCCTGTGAAGAAACCCCCCCAACGCCCCCCATACCGACCCACAAAATATATATATAACTAAAACAAACACCCCCATCAAACTAACAAACAAATAGCCACCCCATCCTCAAAAACACCCACCCCCCACTGCAAAACCGATTCACAAAACCTTCGCATCTGTGCCTACACCCCTATCTACCTATAACTTCTACCACTCGTGACCAGACCCAACCAACCACACACACCACGAAAACACACATAAAAAACAAACACACCAGAACACACACAACACACACCCATCAAAAACACACTAACCCACACTCACTTTTTAAAAGAAAAACACAAGACAATCGACACCAACGCGCGATTGGTCTTAACGCCGAGCCCAACGGCGTGGCCAACGTGTGGAATGCGTGTGGTAACGCCACCAACGCGGCTGCCACATAGGCATAACGCCGGTGGTGGCGTTACCGTACCTAAGGCTCTTATAAATTTAAT
Organism: Tanacetum coccineum; assembly: GCA_026074375.1. Lineage (NCBI taxonomy): Eukaryota > Viridiplantae > Streptophyta > Magnoliopsida > Asterales > Asteraceae > Tanacetum > Tanacetum coccineum. The sequence goes on from BQNB010020577.1 coordinate 51,055, forward strand.
AAATACTCATATAGTTTTTATGTTATAAAAAAATACAACAATATGTTGTTGGTATTCATAGATAGAGTGATTCAACACATATAACTTTGCAAACAAATAAAATTAACAACAATATCCAAGAAAAGTTTCATAATTACTATTAATAACATTCTAAACAATCAAAATACACAAAATTAATCAAAACACATTACCACTTCAATTTAAGTGAATACAAAAAAAGATAGAAAAAAGTAGCTTAAATATGCAATATTACTTTTATAAATACCCCTCTCCCAATCAAAGAAGATTTTTTAAGTAAAGTGATTGTATATGTTTTATACGAAACTATAGACCACAATTAAGAGAAAATAAGAGAAAACCGTTTACCCATAAAATTAAGAGAAAATAATTATTTTCATCAAGTTCTTTTTTGCTTTCAATTTCTTATTTAATTTTATCTCAATCAATTGCATTTTATCGTCAATCACATAAACTCACTCAACGTTACATTCACGTTCTTTCAAATTTCATCTTTCTATGTGCTTTCATGTTGCTCAATAAAATGATTCATTGGGTTGCCATTGTACATTTACGAATTTGTAGAATAACATGTTAATTTACATACCGAATTATTTGGTTCCTTTTTAATTTGAAATCACACATGCACCAAAATCTTACAAAACTTTGTGTTTGTTTAATTAAAGGAGAAGGATAAAAATGTAAAATAACATATATGAACGGCTCATGTTATTTCTTTATATGAGATTATATAGATATACTAGTATTTTTTTAATTGTCCGCATTCAATTGGACTCATGTTATTCATCTTTATAAGTTTGGCTGGCGCTCGAGTTTAAAAACAGACCTAAATAATTATTAATAAATAATTATAAGTGTAAAAATCAATACAGGATCTCACAGTTATCGTGAGATGAAAATAAATAGACATGATTCAACATATAACAACGACACATATTTTTTCAAGGTCATTACGCACTACTATAAACACATATAATGTCAATGACATTATATAAATAGTTAAATTTAAACAAATTCCACCTAAATACCATGTTAGTTAAACAAAGTCAAACCATTCGTGCAACAAAAATTTATACAAAATATTAACCGAGATTAACCTAAAATGAAAAATTATGTAAAAACTCGTGCTATCATGAGTATTATATCTATATAAGTATTGTAAATTTAATATAATTTAATACAAAAATCTTAAACATTACAAAATTATGAATTTATAAATTATCACAATATTTAACTTAAAACAAAATTATTAATATATTATTACCCATTATACTATCGAGCTGAATCACGTGCGTGCACGGTTTCTTAAACTAGTACTACATATAAAGAGAAAACACATTTGCTGAAAATGAGTAATGTTGTTATACTAAAATACCATTGCTTAAAATAGTCTATGCTATATTTGAATATTTAAATACTTAATTACAATTTAAATTACTAATTTTGTTCACTCTTAATTATTTTTGGATAAAGGGTTTTACCCTTATTATATTCATTACTCTATAAAAATATATAAGTACAAAGGATATCGGAGAATCCCACATCTCTACCCGTCATATATGCGTGAAAATAAACGCATCATTTGTGCTTTAAACGATACTTATCATAAGAATGACAAACCAAACTTTTAAACACTAAAAACTCATATCTAATTTAACCATGCAGAATTATATCAAAAGCATTAGCAAATGCCAGTTGGTTTTCGGTAAGTGATGGGGTGTTAATTTATACACTTTTTGAGGTCGTCTAACCCCCTAAATCGTGTGTTTATGCCTAAAATAGGTACTTAATTGTTCTTTTTCAGGTATTTTGCATTTGGAAGGCATTTGGAGAAAATACACGTGACTTGGGGTCATTTGCAGAAGAAACGAACAAGACTACGGACTTACACCAACATTGCTCAAGAATTTCTCTATAGTGGCTGGAGACGGCGTCACAAATATAACGTGACGCCGTCACAACGATAATCAAAACGGTGTCACAAGATTATAAGATGGTGTCAGAGCACACGACCCAGCCTATTATCTAGAATACTCGCTTTCATGATGGCGTCACGATTAAAACTAGACGTCGTCACAACAATTTTCCTATATATATACAAACTAGAATTTAGGGTTTTGAGTGTGTAACTTTAGAATAAAAAGAGGGTACGAACCCTAGTTCGTTTAGCCGCTGTTAGGGACACATTTAGGGCCTAAAAACCCTATTGTACTTCCTCCAACTCATGTTTTAATCAAGTAAGGTTTATTTAATCATTCAATATGTCTATGTGTTGTTTGATTCATCTATATTCTTGCTTTACTTATAATATGCTTGGCTAAGCCTTCTATTGTGTTTATTTATGATTGTATAAAACCTAGAATGTAGATGTTAGTGGTGTTGCTTCTTGTGATGGATGTGCATGTTAGGCCTTAGAAAACCAGCTTTTGTCTGTATCGCTGTTGATATGTCTAAGGAAACATGGTTGTGTAGAAAGGATATCATCGGGTAACAGTCTTCATACTACCTTGCCCCCTAATATGGTTGATCCACTTTTAATATATTCACATGAACTTAGTGTACCCTTGGGGGCCTTGTAATAGTGTTCATACTACCTTGCTTGTGCGTTGCTCTAACGGAATGCTAAGTAGACGGCGGGTTCGTGTAATTCGTTCATCACTTAAGAAATAATTACACAGATCATCACAAGTGTGACAAGGCAACAACATTAGGAGAAGCAATCTAGGGAGTAATACATGATTAAATAAACACGGTCTTTTATCTTATTGTTATCACCAGTAGCGTAGATTTATATTTAGTTTAATAGCTAAAACCAATCAACCTCTCCAATATATGATTTACTTGCTTTCCATAAAACAGAAAAATACAAAAATAATCTTCCCTCGACCCTTAGAATTCTGTTAGACCGTGATCAAGCCTTCCTAACCTATTCCTCGAGTGAACAATAACAACTCCCCGAGTTGTGCCTATACTACTACTACAACGATTAGGTGCTCTGCCTAGGGAGTTGTAAAACTTCTTGTTGAAGTCTAACGACGACCGTATCAAGTTTTTGGCGGCGCCGCCTGGGGAATAGTTAGGTTTTGATCATAGTTTAGCTTAGTTCTACTTGCTTGAATCCTTTCAAGTAAGATTTAATTTCCGCATAGTAGCTTTCTTGTAGTCTATCTTTTCTTTGTGTCATTTGTTTCGTAACCCATTCTCGTCAACCACCATGGGAGACGAGAATCCTATCCGTACTCTAGGAGACTACTCCAAACCTAGCCATGAGGGCTATAGGAATACCATCGAGCTCCCCGCAGGGAACAACGTGGTACCTCTTCAATCCGACACCATCCGGTTGGTGCAAAACGGATGCTCATTCTATGGAATTCGGTCCGAGGATCCAACCCAACACCTCAAGGATTTTCTTAAACTTGTGGACTCACTCGACCTTGATGGTGAAAATAGTGAAAGAACGTCTGCATTCGTTCCAATTTTCCCTACGTGATCAAGCTAGCAATTGGCTTGAACGTCTTTCAGCAAGATCCATCACCACATGGGAGGATCTTACTACCCGATTCCTTGCTCAATTCTTTCCACCGGGAAGGACCGCAAAACTCCTCAATGATATCCTGATGTTCCAACAACATCATGGAGAATCTCTATCCGAAGCATGGACTCGTTTCAAGGATTACTCCAAAAAGTCCCTCATCACGGCATCTATTGTTGGCTTCAAATCAAAAAAATTTATGATCATGTCTCCTTTCATCTTAAGTGCGAGATTGACTGTGCAGCCGGCAACAAACTCCGCAATAAGAACACTGACGAATCTTGGGAATTCATTGAGAACCTCGCCCTTTACGACCATGAAGGTTGGGATGAAACAAAAGAATTCATCAGACCGGTAAAGGCTATTTCTACACCTCAAGGTGTCTCGAAAACACCTGACCGGAGACTTCTCGAGCTCGAAGACCAGATTAACTTATTATTAAAAGGGTCACGACCGGTGCCCACATCAAGCTCAGCACGCACCCCTCAAGCTTATGCCAATGCAGTCCATCTGAACTCCCGTCCGTGAAATCAAAATGAACCACCAAAACTGAACACTTTCGCTTTTCATGAACGTACAGGTCCAAGCCCTCAACCACAAGCGTTAGAAACCACTTTAGAAGCTCGAAAGATTTGAGAACACCATTTTTAAGAAACACGAAGGGATCGATAGTAGGATGACTTAAATGTTCAAACTTCCAAGGAACTCACGACCAGCAGACCCCTGAGAAAGTATTAATAAGAGAAGAAGCTAAATTCCCCATCATCAAGAACTTAAATTCTATCTCTCTGACAAAAGGAGAAGAAGAAAGGAGTAACATGACGAAGGTAACACCCGACAACACTGAGAAGCCCACCGCAACAGAAGCCAAATTACCAGTAATAAAGGCCGAGATAAAGAATATAGCTGAAAATGGGGCTGAAAACAAAATAATCAAAACACCAGAGAATGAAGAAACAATGAAAGCACCCGGTTCTCAGCCTATCGCGTATTATCTGAAGTATAAGATCAATGAGAAGCTGATCAAGGGACTAGTCAACAACAGCAGATTCAATAACTCTCGATCAGGAACTTGAGTTGGAAAGAAAAAAAGGGAAGGAATATAAAGTATTACCTGGGGGACATGTTTATGATGCGATTCTCAAGAAAAAGATAACAAAGAAGGACGACATAGAAGGGAATTTTGAAATACCTTGCAGCGTAGGGGACCTTAAGCATGTCAATGCCCTGGTCTATCAAGGGTCCGATGTGAACATCATGCCTTACTCCACGTACATAAAACTTACCGACGAAAGGCTTGCTGAGACAAACATTAGACTCTCACGAGCTAGCCACTTATACATTTACCCCTTAGAGATTGCTAAGGATGTGTTAGTATATGTCGCTAAATATGTATACCCCGTAGACTTTGTTATTTTAGATATCAAGGAAAACAAAAAGAGGCCTTTCATATTAGGAACACCATTTCTAACAACAGCTAAGGCCTCAATTAAGTTTGATAAGGGTACCATAACCCTAAGGTCAAGAAAGAGTAAGGTAAGTTTCCATAGGATACCCGATTCCTCCTATGCTACCAACAAAGGAGTAAAAAATGACATAGAGCCCATCGCTCCCACTATGACTGTGAATAGGCTAGTCCTGGAATGGGAAGAAAAGATAAAGCTTCACATGGAAAGGGAGATGAAGTTCAACCAATGGAGGAGCAAAAATTTCAAAGGCAAGCATCCCACTCTTAATGCAACCAAGGAAGGAATGGACGATGAAGGAGAAGTCACGTAAAGACGTGTGACTTCGAGTCTAGCCACAAGACTCATTAATAAAGAAAAACGTTTCTTGGGAGGCAACTCAATCTACTTTTCTCGCAAATTAGAAGTGTCATGTGTTTTAATTATTTTCCATTTGTTTTATTATGTTTGAACTATCTTGTAATCATGCTTTGTTTGTCTTTAACCTCGTCTTAATTTAAATCAAAGGTATTTTGCAAACAAAAAGTGTAGAGGAACTTCTCCGGCTTTTGAGCCAAATTCAAACATGTTAAATCTCAGGTTCTATGCAGCCATTTGTACAGGAACTAACTTATGGAATCAAGTGCATGGAATTTTTTATCAAAAATAAAAATGTTGTTTTCACAGACCGTAGAGACGAATTCACGATTTACACGCAACGCCTTCACCACGTAACCTGTGACGGGGTCACAAAAACCCTGACGGCGTCAAACGCCCAGGTTCAGAAAACTTAAAGTTTTTAATTATTTTTGAAAATAAAACTTGCATAACATTTAATATATGTATTCTTCTGTTATAAACCTGCAAAACCTAATGAGTTTAACAATTCTCTCATCCTATCTTTACTGCTTTATCAAGTCGAACCCTAAATTCATATTGTATATTTGTCTATCGCATATTTTATGCTTGGTATAGTTGTCTTTGTCTTTGATTACAGGTTATATTTGATGAGAAGAAGCTTGGAAGTTTTTAGGAAGTTTCATTGGATGATTCTTGGAGGACGATTTAACCAGTTATCGCATGTTTCTTCTCCATTATTGAGCAAACCAGGGGAGTACTAGTTTCTTTTACTTGTCTTTTTTTCCCTTTATTCGTTTTTAACGGGTACTTCTATAGAACATTGGGGACAATGTTCAACTTAAGTGTAGGGGGAAAATAAGCCTTAGAAACTATTCTTTCATTTGCCATTTGCTTTGTCCTTAAAATGATAGGTAATATATCAAAACATAGCATAAGAGGTAAATTTTACCAAAATTTAAAATTTTTTATGACACATACCGACGAAAACCGAGTATTAATAGCGTCTCATGTATAGGAATTTATATTACTAGCACAATAACCCTCAGAATTCCACCCCAAAAATGTGAGGTTCGCCTTTAGATCTATAGGAATTCAGGTATCTATTATTGATACCCAAGATAGTTTATACCTTTAGCTTTCTTGAGTTAAGGAGTGAGCAGTCATTTGTATCTATTCCGTCGTTACGGATGTGTACGTGTGGTCTTTATCGCCTTTTCTGGAGCATTGAGATCGGTTTAAATTATATGAGTGTACCGGTAGTATATTAAATTCTAGAACTTATTTTTGTGATGCATCCCGAGACCGCATAGTAAGCATTAGGATTTGCTTGATAAGAGGCATTAGGATTAACCCATGTTTTAAACCTTCAATTGTTATGATGGTCACCTCGATCATATAACTATCCCACACCCTTGCCATGCACTCATCTTTAGTGCAGGATACCTCTAGTACAACCCTCCGAGCCTATCCTTTTTCACGGTTCTCGTAATTTTCTGGTTAATCCGGACTATTAATGAAGAGCATTGTCACCCTTAAACCAATCGTTACACCCAAATCGCCTTAGCCTACCTTGTATGTACTCACTTTTAGTATATTATTGTGTTTAACCCAAGTTAATTATTTGAGTACACGGTTGCTAAGTCATTATCCTTGTAAATACAGTTTTGGGACGATTGGAATTCATGGTAGTATTTATTTCCCTTATTTCGCGGAAGAATGGGGAAGAAAAGTTAAGTCAATACCCCATACGTTTGTTAGATGATCTCCATGTTATTTTGATCCATCTAAAATTGGGTCATTAGTTAGATTGTAAATATCGAGCATGTAAAATCAAGTCACTAGAAGATTGTGTTGTAAAATACTTTTAAAGAGTAAGTTAAAATGACCCTCATATTGCTATTGTCTAGATAGAAAAGCCCATTTGCTTAAGGACAAGCAAATTCCAAGTGTAGAGGTATTTGATGAGGTATCATTTTATAAACTTTTTCGGGGTCATCTAACCCCCTAAATCATGTGTTTATGGCCAAAATAGGTACTTAATCGTTCCTTTTCAGGTATTTTGCATTTGGAAGGCATTTGGAGAGGACAAGACTACGAACCTACACGAACATTGCTCAAGAATTTCTCTACAGTGGCTGGAGACGGCGTCACAAATATAATGTGACGCCGTCACAACGATAATCAAGACGGTGTCACAAGATTCCACGACGGCGTCAGAGCACACGACCCAACCCATTATCTAGAATATTCTCTTTCATGACGGCGTCACGATTAAAACGCGACGCCGTCACAGCGATTTTCCTATATATACAAACCTGAATTTAGGGTTTTGAGTGTGTAACTTTAGAATAAAAAGAGGGTACGAACCCTAGTTCATTTAGCAGCTGTTAGGGACGAATTTAGGGCCTAAAAACCCTATTGTACTTCCTCCAACTCATGTTTTAATCAAGTAAGGTTTATTTAATCATTCAATATGTCTATGTGTTGTTTGATTCATCTATGTTCTTGCTTTACTTATAACATGCTTGGCTAAACCTCCTATTGTGTTTATTTATGATTGTATGAAACCTAGAATGTAGATCTTAGTGGTGTTGCTTCTTGTGATGGATGTGCATGTTAGGCCTTAGAAAACCAGCTTTTGTCTGTATCGCTGTTGATATGTCTAGGGAAACATGATTATGTAGAAAGGATACCATCGGGTAACAGTCTTCATACTACCTTGCCCCCTAATATGGTTGATCCACTTTTAATATATTTCACATGCACTTAGTGTACCCTTAGGGGCCTTGTAATAGTCTTCATACTACCTTGCTTGTGCGTTGCTCTAACGGAATGCTAAGTAGACGGCGGGTTCGTGTAATTCGTTCATGACTTAGGAAATAATTACACAGATCATCACAAGTGTGACAAGGCAACAACACTAGGAGAAGCAATCTAGGGAGTAATACATGATTAAATAAACACAGTCTTTTATCTTATTGTTATCACCAGTAGCGTAGATTTATATTTAGTTTAATAGCTAAAACCAACCAACCTCTCCAATTTATGATTTACTTGCTTTTCATAAAACATAAAAATACAAAAATAATCTTCCCTCAACCCTTAGAATTATGTTAGACCGTGATCAAGCCTTCCCAACCTATTCCTCGAGTGAACGATAACAACCCCCTGAGTCTTGCCTATACTACTACTACAACGATTAGGTGCTCTGCCTAGGGAGTTGTAAAACTTCTTGTTGAAGTCTAACGACGACCGCATCAGTAAGGCTAAGAGTATTGAAATTAGCATCATCGTACGGGTCATCGCCATAACTCTTTTTCCATTGCTCGTTCAAGCTAGAATTTTCAGCTCCAGTTCCTCCAATAAACCCTTTATTCACCTTGGAAATTTTAGATGCCATAAAGTTTGCAATTTTATTCCGCACCTCCTCCACTTTACTTTCACTATCCTTCTCAAAAACCATCTAAAATCAACCTTTTAATATGCCTTTCTAGTATCATTTCTTCATCCACATCTACGATGTTGCTTAATGCTTCAAATGAATTCAATGTAGTAAGAAAAGTAGTGTCATTAGAAGTATTCGTTACCTTTGTTTTCTTTGGTGTCGTGCCCGTCTTCTTTGGTCTGTAAACCATTTAAGACTTCCAACCAATTTGGATTCCACGAAAATCTTGTCTTATGGTTTGGATGTTCTTCGTAGCATCCGAGACACGTTTCTTTCAATATGCATCCATCAGGTGGCCAATCACCTTGCAATTTGAACATCTTGGCAGTTCTCACTTCTCAATATGGACATTGTGCATTGTATACCCACCACCTTCAATTTTAAGAATTGCCACCACAAGTAAATAAGTAATTACACCTTAGGTGACTTATAACTCGTTTTATCCTAAGCTACTTCTATGACATTAACTTGAGCAAACTTTCAATTCTTTTAGGTTGAAATTTTTCTTAGATGACAACGCGGCATCAGTGTTCTATAGGCTTTCAAGTTGAATTGATATGTCGCAAATTTCCTTATATCAAAATACGAGTAATATAAACATTTGATGTGTAGAGTAAAGATGTTGTTAGAAGGTTTAGTACCTAGTAAACTTATATAGACCACGTCTTATTATCAATCGCGCGCCACAATATGATCTGACATGACCAGATCCAATTGAATCATATTAAGCGAATGATCTCTCCAAAATTTCCATAAGAGAAACCCCTCATATGATCGAAACCATGACTAAAAGTGGTGAGACACGTATAAGGAAAACAAAAGAGAGTAAAAATACATTTTTTCGTACTAAGTTTATTTATGAAAAAAATGTGATTTTTAAAATAACACAATTTTTTATTTGTTTTGTGAATTTTCATGTCCCACCCTGATTTCGAGAACGTAAGTGACCTTGTTTTACACTACACTTGGATGCGTTTGATTCGGATATATTGGAGGAATTTCATGCATTTGCATTTTAAATTCCTCTAAATATTGTTGGTGTGTCAAATGAAAGTTTTATAAATTTCAATAATTGGCAAAATGAAGATAACTCAAATGCCTCTAAAAAGCGATGAATTTAAATTTACTTGAAAATATTGATACGCCCATGGTTAGGAAATTATTATAGTTTATTATGTTAGTTTATTATGTTGGTCTATTGTTTAGGAAAGTATCTCGTATTTTATTGGTCATTGTTTAGGAAAGGATCTTGTGTTATTATAGGAGTTATCTTGTGAGTCAACTTGTGAAACAAGTTATTGTGTTTCATTCAGTATAAATACCGAATAGTTTTCATCAATGTAAGCCAACGGTAATTGGCGGCGGTCCCGGCGGTCCCATATATATAAGGGGGCCGCCAGTAGACTCCGCTCCCTTTTTTTTCTTTTTGTGGGGAATGTTGTATCTGGTATAGAAGCTTCCGTTTTGGAGGAAAATTTTGAATTTCAAATTTTAAGTTTTTAATAAAACTTTTCTTTTAATTAGAAAATATTTTGTATAATTAATTTATATAAATGACCAAATTGGACTAAAATATGTTTTTACTTTTTTTCTCTTGTTTTTGTTATATTTCTGTGCTTTTTTGCTTTTTCTTTGTTTTTTTTGTTTTGCTTTGTAATCAAAGTATATTTGTCACTTTAAAAATTTAGAATGACAAACGTAAGGACATATTTTTGAAAAATACTAATGATTTTATGTCACCAAAATATGTGAAAGTATTTTGAATTTCAAAATTTTAAATTATCAAAAATTAAAATTTTCAAATATTGAAAGTTCGAAATTCCCAAAATTATATTTATATTTATATCTATACTATAGGGTATCACGGATGAAGACAAAATTGAAGTGTCATTTGAATTGGGCTCATTTTACTCCAATATTCAAAGTAATGGAGTGCTCTATGGGCCGGGTTTATTTTAGTCAAATAATCATAATACAATGGATACTAAAATCACTTATATGGATATATCTTGTCTTGTTATATATTTCATATAGGTAAAAGCTATAAAATAATTACATACTTTAAAAATTTTATGACGTAAAACACTTACTTTTTTACTAACAATGACAGGCACATACTTTCAAATTTTGTTCCAACTCGTAACATATTATGTATTATTAGTATATAATGTGGCAACATTAGTCCATTTAGCCAACGAATACTAACGGCCAAAAAGATAACCAAATCATTATCATATATCATCTAAGGTAATGATTTTCATATAGACGTTGAGTTTTATATGTTCTTAACGCGCAGTAAAAAAATACACGTCGCAGTAAAAAAGTTGCCCCGTCGCAACACGCGTGTCAATTGCACCTCGTTCACGAATCAAATGTCACGTTAGTTCACGCGACATATTCAGCGCCTTTCTAGTTTCATATATTTTGGGCCTTAAGGCATGAAAAGATTTATTCCAAGCCCAACTTTATAATATCTTGGGCTAACAAAAACTTACCATTAAGCCCATAAAAACCATTATGTCAAACCAAATGTGAATATGTATACTCGCTCATCTATAAAAACCAGAGTCACAAAAAACAAGACAAAACTCATTAGTTTAAGTATGAGGCGAAAAGAATCTTTGAAAAAAAACACAGAAACACACAGTTAGATACTGAGATTATGGTTTGTTTCTTGTGCCAATGAGTAGAATCTCGTACTGTGTTTGTTGTGTGTTTTTTTAAGGCTGTGATGATTGATTCAGTTTATGTATCAGACACATGGTGGTGACGGCGGTCGTAGGGTGGCGAAATCTTTTTGTTTCGCAGCCATGGCTGACGTCATCATCGGGCTATGTCTAAATAAAGGCGAATCTGAGGGTGTGTTTGTTTCATTTAGATGTTTTGGGTCTGAATCTGACTACCACATATTACTGGTAAGAGATGGTTATAAAGTCTGAATCTGAATAAAATAATGTTGTTTATTTTTTTATAATTGCCTGAATGGTTTTGAGTGTCCGGTTTTTTAAAAGTATATATATTAAACTATATCAATACCATGAATAAGTAACTTGTGCAAACATAAAACGAAATATTTTTATTACAAATTTAACTCAATAATAATCCATTATAAAAGTTAGGTCGGGTTTATTTAATGATAACAGAATTGCTCTAACTGACGCGTTTCAAAAAATTAAACAAATATAAAATCATGATAATTGTATTGGAACGATTGATATGTTATAAATAATTTAAATCATCGAAATCAAAACATTTAAAAGTTTAACATAACTTATAACGCTACAAAATTACAATTAAGAGACTTAAATTTGTTTATTCGATTTTACTTTATGAACTATTCACAAACAATTTACTTTATAAACGTAACCTATATGTATTCATGTATAAATAAAAAATCCACCAATATACTTATTAAGTTAGCTTTATTTGTTAAAGCATGATTTTTTTTTTGGTAATTGCTTGAAAATGTATTATACTTGTCAGTTTTTGTTATTGTGTGTACTGAACTTTTTTTTCTTATTATGTGTATTAAACTTTTAAATTTCGATCATTGTATGTATTTTATGACTATTTTACCCTTACTTTTCTAAAATTTCAAAGGGTAAAATAGTCATTTTACATGGTAGAATAGTCACAAAATATACAAAATGATCGAAATTTAAAAGTTCAATACACACAATAAGAAGAAAAAATTGTTTATTACACACAATAATAAAAAGTGACAAGTATAATACATTATCAAGCAATTAACCATTCTTTTTTTATGAAAGGGCTCGTGTTTCCATAATAACTCATTTGTGAGAATGTATTTAGCCAAACGGTTATGAGTCTAAATTATGGCCAAGCATAATAGATTGCGGATTAGATTGAGAATATTTCGGTCCTGTCCTCGGTTTATCTTTTTCACATTTTCGGTCTGATCCGATCCGATCCGATCGTAATCAACCCTAGTTTAAATCTTGCATAAGACATCCTGAGTTTACTTGGTTGTGTAAATATTATAAAATAATTAGTTGCCTCAAAATATAAACGCCTGAGTCCAAATAATGTGTTTCTAATTTACATAAACAAAATTGAGAACAGATCAATTTTATAAAACTATACAATGGGAGAAAAACAAGTTCACATTAAAAAGAGTAAAAGTACTACTATATCATTTTCAATACTTGTTTTTATCTTTTAATTTTTATGTAGTAATATACTTGTAATATATAATTCTAAAAAGTACGTAATTTACTGCACTTAAAAAAAGATATTGTATTCCCAATAAAAGTAAATTGTCCTCCTCTATCCATCTTCCTTCTTCTTTATTCTTTCTTCTTATCTATGTAACTTCACTTCCAAGTTCCAACACCATTTTTATCACACACATTCACCTCGCCAAAATTATAAAAACCCCGCCTTAGTATTTTGGAGCCTGATAAGAGGAATTAAGACCTTACCACCACGTCTAACTGAGTCAGAGCTTCAAGGTCTGCCCGTGTTCGACTCGCTGAAAGAAAACAGACACACGAAAGTATGACCATGTCTGACTCAGGAAGACGTCAGAGGCAGTCAAACCTTATTAGCGAAAAACAAACACAGCCTGAGTCTTTTTATTATTATTAACTTTTTCGAATGTGTGGATTAGTTTTTTTTGGAATCTTTTTATTATTATTAACTTTTTATTATTACAAGTTAACAAAATAAGTTCTGATCTCTGAACTCTCTGCAAATTGAACAAAGGAACACTTGATTTGTCATCGACTTCATACTTAATTGACAACATTTGGTCTTTATATAAATCGCGTATCCAAAATCTTGGCGTAAACTTGAATTTGAAAAGCTCTAACTGGTAACTATAAAGTCAGTTCTAGTCTACTTGAAACGACATACTTGCACCGATAACACATATTCACGCTCAAAAGGACCTTGTAATGAAAGACACTATTGTCGATTTCGCACAATATCATATTTAACAATATGTCACACATTTAACAATAATTTTGTTTATGTTATAAAACTATGAAACGCAAGTGCGGAACGAAAAATATAAGGTTTAACAAGTCAAAAGTTTTAAACTGTCAAAGAAATACAGAACATAAATTGATAAAACAAAATGTTGTTAGTAAACAAGATGACAAAAATAAAAATAAAATAAAGGAAAAAAAACCAAGACTCACGGGTAAAAAAGCTAACCTAACCTCCCACTAGCATAAACACCACTTCACACATACACTGTCACGAAAAAGAATTAGGGGGAAAACAAAAAAGAATGAGGCATCGGCGGCGAGAATGACAGGTAGGTTTCAAAAGGGTGGTTGACATGTCATAATCAGCCCATTATTTCAATTCATCCCCAATTTCCTTCCAACTACAACCCTTTAAATCCATGATAAGCAGTTTTAAGCTTATTTTACGAGCTTATTTGATTTTGGCTTATATTTCATAACCCCTAA
>BQNB010020578.1:2213-50663 GCA_026074375.1 Tanacetum coccineum
TGCTTTAACGGAAAATATCCTTAGGGATACATTTTTATAAACTTCTAAAGGCTACTTGAGGACAAGTAGGATTCAAGTGGGGGGATATTTTATGACATCAAATAACGTCTATTTTATAATATCATTTATCCCATGTTATTAACCCATTTTGTATAGTTATTGCAAAGAATTGTTACTTAATCATTTATATTTGAGAATTGCAGTAATTATGGAGTAATTTGTGAAAATTAGCAAAAGGCACGCATTCAGGAGCTTAAATGAAGATATTTTGAAGATTACTATTCTGAAGACCAATACGCCGTATCCATCAAGGAAGATACGGCGTATCCGTGCCTGAACTCACCAAAGACCACAGATGAATAAAGCTTAATACGTTGTATCTAGAGAGACTCAATACGCCGTATTCAAGATATAGTATGTGAATATTCTGGAAGATATCAAGCGTGGTCCCTACTCCAAGAAATCCCCAATACGCCGTATCCAATACTTGGATACGCCGTATCGAACCGACTTCCAGACCTTATAAATAGAAAACTCAAAAACGAGTTTTAAGTGTGCTAAATCATATTCTCGATACCTAAACCATAAAAGTCGATTTTCAGAGGAGAAAAAGAGCAGAAGAGGTCGAGCAACGTTATCAATTCCATAGGAGACAACGTGTAATTCCATATACTTTAGTAATCGTTCAGTTTTTGGTATCATTCGTTAACTCGGTTAGTTTACCTTGGCTAAATAATTACTCTTGTATTTATTATGACGTTTGAAGGCTAATACCTTCGGGTATTAGCCATTATTATGAAGATCTGAATGTTTGGTATTTGTTTATCTCGATTTCTTGATTTATCGTTGAATGCTTGTTTATGTTTATCAATTTATACTTGTTTACGCGCTTTTGTATGCGACCTATCATTCAACTGGATCTAGTGACACATACCAAGTAGATCTAGAGTCTGGGATAGCTCTCCATATAGTAATTTATACATCTAGAATCATAGGATCACAAATATTGTCCTTCTAAGTCTGTGTCTAGGATACGCTTCGGGCTTAACTAGTTAATTGGATATTGCCAATGGTTTATTGATCGTGTTGACTAGCAGGTGACCTAGATAATTCAACAAGTAACATTCTGATTCCATTGGATAGTTGGACAAGTGGACTACTAGTGTATAAATTTCCATTAAGTGGTAAGTGGGTAAAGTCTCTATGAGCTAGGGTTTAACAAGATCACCATTGCTTTAATCCCTAAGATAGATTATAATCAGCAAATAAGGATGCTTTATGCGGATGCTTTAATTGTGACAAAATTAATGTGTCTAGGTCTTAGGATGATGACGCCTAAGTCTTAAGAATGATATGCCACCTCGAGAGAAGAAATCATTGCACTTAATAAACAAACCAACCTTCTAATCGGATTAATAATGGTTAATAAAATTTTCTTATATTTAGCTCGACCGCTCTTTTATCTTTTGTTTATTAGCTTGCGTGGGTTAAAGTGCCTTGAATTGATTGTAGTCACCAACTAAACCGTGCCAGTCACTTAGGCTAAAACCCCATTTTCTAGTTAGAATTCGGATTTAGACTGACATAGGTTTAGAATATAATAGAATTAACATAGATTAGATAACTAAGATATTAATTAAATTGATAGATTTAACCTCGCTTCAAGTGTTCGACACCCTACTTACCATGAAACTACTATCGATCGGGTACACTGCCCGTTAAAGTGTTGTTTTTGGTTTAGTCGGCAAAATATAAATTTAAAACTTGAAACAATAAAATATACACCACACAACGACACATCAATCGTCAAGAAGACAACTTCTAAGTTCGACAGATATCGACGACTCATAACCCAACGTATTGCTGACATGCTCTTTCTCCTTGGGCGGAACGAGATCCGAGATGCCGAGAACGAATCACGCATAAAGACCCTTGAGACAGACCACGCTAATGAAGGTCACACTTTTATTTAAAAACGTTTCTTTGAAAACTCCTAATGTATTGTTCACTTTATAGTACGGATATTTTCACCCTCTTTAATAATTAATTGTTTGTACAATTAATTTCACATATTCTATTTTAACATCCTTGATATACAATTTTCTTAACGTGTACTTATTTTAGCCATTTGGTATTAACTCTATATAATAATTAATTGTTTATACAATTATTTTACCTACCTCGTGTAGCATCATTGACATATTATTTCTTTATTATGTGCCTCTTTCAACTATTCGTATTTGGCCTCTCGTTTGCATCGATTAATTGTATAGATGGCTCTCTATAGTCTTCTGGTTCATGATCTATTAGAACGAATGAATCTCTATATTTATTTTGTTGATTGAATAATCCTTTACGTTCATTTCCTTTGACTATTACTACATTTGTACGGATATCCTTGGTACTTTATGAATTATTGTTTTGTTATTTTTGCTACCTAAAATCATTTATAAAGCTTATAAATACGTTTGTTATGATTTTATCTTTGCGAAATTTTGTTCATATTGAGTTATATTCTTCTTTTCATAAAATTTGGTTCGTTTTATAAATATAATTCATCTCTCATTTTAGCACTCTTTGTTAATACATCTTTGTACTCAAATAATAAATTGTTATACTCAATATAACCTTCTTACATTGACAACTACTCCTTTTGGAGATTAGTACCCTTTCTTTGGGTCCCTTCGTTCGCATTCATTCTTCAATCTTGATGCGTAATGTACTCGATACGTACATCTTTGAACATTAGTACAACTCATCAATTCTTAGTTTTCGTATGTCCTCTTATCAGTACCGACATTCTATCCTTTCCTTAAGGATTTTCATGACATTTAGTCCGTACCTACATGCACATTGGAGACATTTTTTTATTTTATCTTTCATTTTATTTGGTATTCAATTGCTATCCTATTTGATTATCTTGTCGAACTCCTCAAACACGTTTTGACCCATAACCCACGCTAAAGATTTAGAGACACCACCTATACGGTACAAGGTGCACTATTTTTATCGGCCACCGAAGTGAACAAATTATACCGACTATGGAGGATATGCTACGAGCTCGATCGCAAAAGCAATTGGAACACTAATCTACGTTTAGTAGGATTTTCTTACATCGACAGTTACCGAACCAGCAACAAGGTCGCACCGTTCGAGGCACTTTACGACCAAGAGTGTCAATCACCCATCTGCTGGACCAAGGTTGGGATAGTCGAGTCACTAGCCCTGACACATCACCGTGAAACGACCAAGAAGATCATTCAGATACGCAACAAAATTCATGCTGCTCATAATCGCCGACAAAGTGACACATATGTGAAGATATGTCTCGTCAAAACAGGGAAAGCTGAACCCACGTCATATTGGACCTTTCAAGATTCTAGCCAAAGTTGGAGCTGTCGCTTACAGACTCGAACTCCTAGATCAACTAATCCGAGTCCATAATAATTTTCACGTCTCGAACCTGAAGAAGTGTTTGCCTGACGAAACACTTGGTATTCCGTTAGATGAAATCCAAATCGATGACAAGCTTCATTTCGTCGAGGAACCTGTTGAAATTATGGACCGTGAGGTCAAGCGTTTGAAACAAAGCCGCATTCATTACGTCAAGGTATGATGGAATTAAAGAAGAGGTCCCGAACTTACTCGGGAACGTGAAGATCGATTTCAGAAGAAATATCCGCATCTAATTGCTAATTTTGCACCATCGTCAAATGCCACAACTCGAGCTTTGGGACAAAGCTCATTTAAAGGGGGAAGGATGTCAAACCCCGTAAATTTCAAGGCATTAGTTTTAAATTATTCCGTTCATTATTTTGACTTTTATACGTTACGTTTAAATTCGGCTTAAAACAGGGAAGTTATCCCGCGTAAAACTGAAAAACATCATCGGACGCGTTCCGGCTTCGGACTTCTATTAGTTTACATGTTATATGCATTAATTTATCATATTAAAGTGTTACGTGGCTCAACTTTCATCTGTGATTTTTACATTTTTTGCGTACGCTTTACGGTTTTATCATTTTATGTCAAACGAAGACCCGAAAACCTACCACCTTTGCATGTAAACCCGAGATACCAACTATTATCATTCATGAAGTCATTCATTCTATGCCCCCCTCTTTATGAAATTCAGTTCATAAGCTCAAAAAAAGATGAGAGCATCTTTTTGAAAAACTAGTGCATGTGTTGTGTAAGGGAGTGAAAGTGACCTCCCATAAGGTCACTATCCCTCTTGTTTTCTTGTGCAAGACTTTCCCATGTGATACTTACACTCCTTGACCATATTTGACTAGCACTTAAACCTAAATAATAAACCATGGCTAACCACTTATGTCTAACTTGCAAAATTGGCTCATTCTTTTCCTTCCTTCCTTTTCTTATAACCGAACCAACTAAGACACCCATACAAGGGTGCTAGTCACTTGGCTTGACACAAAAATCTAACCAAGACATAGCCCTAACTCTTGTGCACCCTATATATACTACCTCATATTATAAACTAGGTTATTTTATCATTTCTTCAAGCCACCAAAAACACACATATTCTCTCATTTTTTCTTTTGGGTCTCGGAAAACAAACACCCCTTTAGGGCTTTCATTTGCTTTGATTTCTTGCAAGATCCAAGCATACTAGGTTGATATTTAGGATCACCTAAGGTGGTTACAGGTATTGATTCATTGATTTCAAGGGTGTATTTTAAGATCTAGAAATTAGGGTTTGATTATTATTTGGGGTTTTTCAAGATCCAAGTCTTCCATCTTCATTTCTTATATTTTTAAGCTTGTTCTTCATCTTGTAAGCTTAATTTGAAACTCTTACTTTCATTTCTACTTTTATTCTATATTTACTTATGTTCTTGCATATATCTATAAAGTCCTATGGTGTTTGTGTTGGTTTTTCAAAAGAGTGAAAATGTGTATGTTAAACAAGGAAACTTTTATGTAAATATTGTGTTTAGGATTGAAGCGAAGTGATTAGTGTGTTGAAATATTAATGGGGATGAGATTAGACTAGATAAGTATGGTTTTTGTTGTTGGTTTAGTTGTGAATGGATATTAGGCTAGATTAAGAACTATTGTGAAGTTTGGAGGAAATTTTGGAAGCATTTACAAAATGATGTTGCTGATCTGTTTTTATTTTGAGGTTTTTGAACACTTAAGAATGTTTTATTAGGCGAGAAGGTAGTTTTTGGAAGGCTCATTTCGTATAGATAGTTTTTCATATATCGAACACTAAAAACAGACTTAAAGCGACTGAGTTACGCTCAAATGAAACTTGAAACATTTTTCGGCAAAACGATTTTAATATGGCAAAATAGTTAATGTAGGTGCTGATATTAGCGAAATAGAAATGAAAAGTAGGCGTTTAGGTTTCGTTAGTGCGTTTATGGAATTATGGACTTGACAAATATAGGGGACGGTATTAACATCCCGAAACTTAGAACTTTCCGAAAATAGAAAGTTTCCTAAAATAGTAACTTTCTGAAAATGGCAACTTTTCGTAAGAATGGCGTAACGTTTATATAAACCTAATGAGTTCGTAAAGACACGTTTTTGTTAAATAAACTAAAGCACAAACACATATGGATGTCTAGTTCTTTTATAAACGTTTTATGCAACGTTTCGTTATTATTTCTCGTTCTAAGGCGCGTCTTATAATTAGGTCGCGGTTAGAGTCGTTCGGTTACTTTGTTCTCCTCGTTGATTTACTATCTCATCGTTTGCTTAAGGTGAGTTCATAGCCCCACGTTTTACTTGTTTTATATTTACCTTATAACTTTTGGGGTGAGAACATGCTCGTTTACAAACTTGTTTACTCTAATGATTTCAAACTTTTATAAATGTTCGTTTGCAAACTCGGTTACATGATTGATATCACACTTTGTTTTACTTATGGATGCAATTACTTAAAGCCTTTCTTTTGGAAATACGTTGGTTACTTTTACTTTGGACACAGTTACTTTATGTTACCTTTTCTTGATTACGCGTGCCTAAGTTGCGAATAGACCACTAATGCCCGAACTATCATGAACCGTTAATTTCTTAACCGATGGATTGGTTGAGTGAGCGCAAATGTTGTAAATAGATCTATCAGGACTAATTATCCTTATCCGGGTAAGTAGCGCTTACAAGATTCGGGAGACACGAACTAATAGATATATACCATGTCAGATTTCACTAGGTGATCTTGGTCAGATACCTCTAGGTCGGTTATTTTCTTGTTTGGCATATAATATGCTACTTTGAATTGAGCTTCGGTGTCATGAGCTTAGCGCAACAAGAAATACCTTTTATGTAAAGTTGTATATGTTATAACTATCACATGCGTTTTATAACTTGTGGTCCATACTGTTTTCATTGAACGTTTCAAATTGCTAAATACTTTTCATAATACTGTGAGTGAAGTAGTATTCACTAAACGCTTTTGATTCTCGCAAATGCTTTACTTAAACCTTAGAATTCACCAACTTTATATTGACGTTTTAAGCATGTTTTTCACGTGCTTAGCTTTGGACTTTTCTGATGTGCTACGTGGAGTCTACGTGTAATGTGATATCATCTTTCAAGACTTTATTATCATTCATACTCGTTGTCTTTTGAAAACTTAATTATGCTTCCGCAACGTTTTAAATTTCATTTCAAATCTTATAAGACCTATCCATTTTTAATAAATACAACGAGTTATGATTTTCAAAACGTCCATTATTGGTCGTTCCCTTGATCTTGTGTGATGTAATTATGATGTCACGCCCCTGGACACGTGTTTCCATCCAGGCCTCGTTTGGGGGTGTGACAATGGTGTTACACAAAGAAGTGTTCTCGAGGTCTTAAATTTGTCAAACTTAATGTTCACAGTCTTTCCCTTGTCAACGGTTTGAAGCTTATTCTTGAGTTCAGATATTGTTATCAAAAGATATTGATTCTAAGCACGCACATCAGCATAAGCATATGTCTTTTGATTAACATGTTCAATCAACTCATCAAGCTCTTTTGATGTTAAGTCCGTGTTGCTTTTATTGAATTGAAAAGCTTTTGATATTTAAGTTTGATATTTTATCTTTCTTTAACAACAGAATCCACTTGAGTTTTTAGCAACATGTTTTCATCATTTATTGTTGACAATTTTGACTTCCAAGAGACGTCACAAGCCATTTTCTATTTTTGATGTTGCAGTTTAAGTTCAAAAATCAATACTTTGAGCTTATGATCGCTTAAAATCATTTTCAAATATTTTGATTCTTTTAAGTAAATTGGCTTAGATATCTTTGGAGTCACTTGAACTTTTCTCAAGTTTAACTTTTAACATCTCATTTTTCTAGTTTTCAACAGAAATCAACACACAATTTCGAATTTCCCTTGTCAAGGATACTTCCAAAAGTCGATCGATCTCATTTTGAAGAATATTTTCTTTTGAAGATTTTTCATTAACTTTCTGTTCCATTGATTCAAAAATATTTAACATTTCCTGTACTTCTTCAATGAGTTCTTCTTTAAGGGCTCGTTTGGTTGGTAAGTGAGTTTAGAATAAGATTTGGATTTGGTATTGGTTTGACAAAAAAGTAGGAAAGAGAAAATAAAAAATTATTTAATTTATATATTTATTTTAACATATTTTATTCTTTAATTTAAAAAACATGTAAGAAGAGACAAAAAGATAAAAGTAAAAAAAATATTTGTGTGGCTCTCAATTGTTTGTCAGATGGTATCGATCAAAAGGCACCTATATCATATGGAATGAGTTTTTATAAATGATTCCATTACTTATTTTTAGAATTATCAACCAAACAATTAACTTTAAGTGTGGAGCCCACTTGAATGATTCTACACCAGGGAAACAAACGCCTCCTAAGTTCTTTCAAATTCTTTGATAAAGAGGCAGACATCAGAATTACATCAGTTTTATAAAACTCTCTTAAAGAATTTTGGCTGTCAGACATCCATCTTCGTTGTCTATCTTCTAAAAGAGTGTTATCAATCCTTGTTCGTAAACCGTTAATTTCTACACCTAGTGTGTCAAACATTTTTAACAATTTACTCTCTTTTGACATTTTTGGAATTGGTAAATCCGATGTGACTTCTTTTGACTCAGAACCATTATTAGAGGTAGGAGGAATTGAAAAATATGTTTGTTCAACAGAAAATTCTTGTTGAGGAACAAATGTTTCATAAAGCGCATTTAATTTTCCATAGTTAATTTGAACCATTTTGTTTCTCATTTTCAATAGACTTTCTTTCGCATCCTTTAAAGTTTCCTCTGAATCAGGTGAATCAATTGTTAATTTAGCACTATGAAGCCTTTCACCATCATACATTTTTGGTTATGCTGCAATGACCCTTTTGAGATGTTAGGGATTCTTGTAACCCAACCCAACTTTAAGAAAAGGATCATAAACTTTATTTGGTTTCTTTCCAAGCATGTGAATTGTTTGAATCGATTGACCCATTTTATAAACAATTCGATCATGAGAACTCAGTTTCTCTTCGAGATTAATAATATCTTCCAGATACCGATTTTCTTGTTCTTTAAAAGCCTCTGTTGGGATTAAAAGCCTCTTGATGTTGTTTGGAAGTTACTACTGCTAAGTGGAAGTTAAGACTGTTAAGGTATTAGTTACTGCTGCTAAGTATAAATTAGCGCTGTTAGTAATCTTAATGAAAAATATGCTAAGTAGTTAGTACTGCTAGTATAAGTTACTACTGCTAGTGTATATTAGTACTGCTAGTTACTACTGCTAGTATAAGACTGCTAGTATATGTTACTACTGCAAGTTACTACTGCTAGTGTAACTTAGTACTGCTGATGAAGATTGAAAAAAACTTTCTAAGTAGTTAATGCTGCTTGTACACAGTTAGTGCTGCTGGTACAAAAGTTACTACTGTTGGTGTGAAAGTTACAACTACTTAAAGATTACAATTGTTGGAAGAGTTTATGCTGACAGAGAAGAGATCAAAGACTTATCAGAGAAAAGATAAAGATTGCTTATGTGATAAGTATGAGATATTTTTGTAAAAGATATGTATAAGTTATTTGTTTAGAAGATCATGATAACTTAGGAAAATATTGTAAGCCGGTTAGGACTCCTTGGTGTATAAAAGGAGGTCCTAGGGCATAGAGTTAGATATCTAGAAATCGTTTGTTTTGATATCAATATAGCTTTAAGGTTTTGTAACCCTAACACTATTAAGAGTGTTCGTATTATATTGAGGCTGAAAGTTTGGTAAACTGTTTGTTATTAATCTTATTCATTACTATTTCATTGAAATTCTTCTTAAGTATCATTGACTAGATTCCGCATAGTCTTTGATATTCACAATTAAAGTTTCTATCATAGTTGTTTTGAGTTTATTCAATACAACTTAGCCTTATAAAAGCTAAGCAAGATCTATTCTATTGGGATCAACAAGTAGTATTAAAACTTGTGAGAAGCTTTGAATAAGAAGAAACTTTACTACACATAAGATCTACTTTTTCAAGAAGCAATGGATTCTCAATCTACTCAAACCATCAAGCTACCCATACTCCAACCTGGTGAGTATGATCTCTGGAAGATGAGGATGGAGCAGTACCTACAGTGCATTGATTACACTCTATGGGAGATCGTAGAAAATGGTAATGCACCTATAGTAACAAAAATTGTTGATGGTAAGGAGACTGTTATCCCTCCTATAAGTGTTGAAGAGAAGGCACAAAGAAGAGCAGAGTTGAAGGCAAGAAGCACTTTGTTTATGGCCTTACCTAATGAGCATCAATTAAAGTTCAACTCATACAAGTATGCTAAGAAACTGATGCAGGCTATTGAGAACAAATTTGGAGGAAATAATGCTACAAAGAAAACTCAGAAAAATCTTCTGAAGCAGCAATATGAAAACTTTGCTGCATCCAGCACATAAGTGATTGAGCAAACCTATGAAAGGCTTCAAAATCTAATTAGTCAACTAGAGATGCATGGTGAAGTTATCCCTCAAGAAGACATCAATCAGAAGTTCTTGAGAAGCTTGTCATAAGAATGGACTATGCATACCATTATGTGGAGGAACAAACCAGAGATTGAGACTTTGAGTTTGGATGACCTCTTCAACAACCTGAAGGCTTATGAATCAGAGGTCAAGGGGACATCTAACTCAACTAAAAACTCACACAATGTAGCCTTTCTGCCCTCTAGCAGCACTTACATTACTACTAGACCAATTAATACTGCTTAGGGTGTTAATACTGCTAGCACTCAGGGTGCTGCAGATAGCTCAACAACTATTGAAAATTTGAGTGATGCTGTGATTTATTCCTTCTTTGCTAGCCAACCAAGTATTCCACAGCTAGATAATGAAGATCTACAACAAATCAATCCTGATGATCTAGAAGAGATGGATTTGAGGTGGAACATTGCTATGCTGACTATGAGGGCAAGAAGATTCCTAAAGAATACTGGAAGGAAGCTAGACATGGAAAACAAAGAAACAATTGGGTTTGACAAGTCTAAGGTGGAGTGTTTCAACTGCCACAAGAGAGGACACTTTGCAAGGAGTGCAGGGCACCCATAAATCAAGACAGCATGAATAGGGAGCCTACTAGAAGGACTGTGCCAGTTGAAGAAACTACTTCAAATGCCTTAGTATCTTAGTGTGATGGCTTTGGCTATGACTGGAGTGAACAAGAAGAAGAAGGTCCAACCAATTTTGCTCTTATGGCTTATTCTTCAACAAGTTCTAGTTCTTCTACAAACTCTGAGGTATCTAATGACTCAAATTGTTGTTCATCTTGTTTAGAATGTGTAAAAGATCTAAAAGAACAAAATGAACAATTAGTTAAAGACTTAAGAACAACTAGGATAAGTGTTGTCTCTTATAAAACTGGTTTAGAATCTGTAGAAGCTAGACTGTTAGTCTTTAAGAAAAATGAGTCTGTTGGGCGGGCGCGATGAGGAAGATATAAAAAACATCTTAAAACGTGAAATATATTTAAGAGATTTAGATATTACAGAGCTTAAAAGGAAGTTAGAGTTGGCTACAAAAGAAAAAGATGAGGTTCAACTTACAGTACAAAAATTTGAAAATTCATCAAAAAACCTAAGTAAACTTCTAGACAGACAGATAATGGATAAGTGTAAAATAGGATTAGGGTATAATGCTATCCCACCTCCCTATACTAGGAATTTTATGCCACCAAACTTGATTTAGTTTATCCTAGTCTAGATGATTTTGTTGATGTGAATGAGTCTGGTAGTGAGTCTATAGTTGAAAAGCCTACTGTTGAGACTAATGAACCTAAGTCTGCTAGGAAAGAACAATGTGCCCAATTTAGATTATGTGTTCTGAAAGTGAGGAAGAAGATGGGCCTAAATTTCAAACAGTTAGGCCTGATTTTACTAAAATTGAGTTTGTTAAACCTAAAACTGATAGGAAACCTATTGAGCAAATTAGGCAAGACACATACAGTCCATATTTCAGTCCATCTAGAAGTCCTAGGGGAAACTATAGAGAAACTTTAACAAACAGATGTCTCAAAAATTTAGGGAGTAATTTTGAGATGTTCAACAAAGCTTGTCATGTCAATGTTGTGGTAGTTTTGATCATTTGAAGAATAATTGCAATAACTGGTATAATAATCAAAGGTTTGCAAAACCAGTTATGGGACCAATGATTCAAGGGTAAACTAAACACAATTCTCTAAATTAACTCACCCCAGTCCAAAAAGGAACATGGTTCCAAGAACAGTCTTATCTAGGTCTGGCCCAATTTCAGTTAATACTGTTAGACCAGTTAATACTGTTCAACCAAGAACAATAGTGAATAATGCAGGACCCATGAAAAATGTTATTAATAATGCATATTCAACATGTAGAAGGCCTGTTAACAATATTACAACGCTAATAATAGTATTTTCATAAAAGGTTAATACTGTTAAGGGAACAAGGGTTAATATTGCTAGGCCAAAAGCAGTTCTTAGTGCTGTTAAGGGAAATAAGGGAAATGCTGTTAAGGCTTCAGCATGTTGGGTTTGGAGACCAAAGCACAAAATTTTAGACCATGTCTCCAGAAATAATGGTGCATCAATGTCCTTTAAAAGATTTGACTTAATTGATGCAAAGGAGTCTAAGTAGTAATGGCTTGGGTCCCCAAAAGAAACTAATTTTCTTACCATTTTGTGCAGGGCAATCCACATCAAGATTTGAAGGATAAATGAGTGATTGACGGTGGATGCTCTAGGAACATGATAGGAAACAGATCATATCTTACAGATTATGAAGAAATTGATGAAGGATTTGTTGCCTTTGGAGGTAATTCCAAAGGAGGGAAAATTATTGGGAAAGGTAAAATAAGAACTAGTAAATTGGATTTTGAAGATGTGTATTTTGTAAAGGAACTAAAGTTTAACCTCTTCAGTGTCTCACAAATGTGTGACAAGAAGAATAGTGTTCTTTTTACTGATACTGAATGTGTTGTTCTGTCTCCAGACTTTAAGTTAACTGATGAAAGTCATGTTTTACTTAAAGTTCCTAGAAAAAATAAAATGTACAGTGTTGATTTAAAGAATGTTGTTCCTCAAAGAGGTCTCACTTGTCTCTTTGCAAAAGCCACACCAGATGAATCTAATATTTGGCATAGGAGGCTTGGACATGTAAATTTCAAAACAATGAATAAACTGGTAAGGGGAAACCTTGTAAGAGGTTTACCTTTAAAACTTTTTGAAATTAATCAAACCTGTGTTGCTTGTCAGAAGGGAAAGCAACACATAGCTTCTTGTAAGACCAAAACAGTCAGTTCAATCAGCCAACCATTACAAATGTTGCACATGGATTTGTTTGGCCTAACATTTGTAAAGAGTTTAATGAAAAAGATGTACTGCCTAGTTGTCACAGATGATTTTAGTAGGTTTAGTTGGGTTTTCTTTTTAGCCACTAAGGATGAAACTAGTGAAATCCTTAAAACATTCATAACAGGCATAGAAAATCTAATAGACCTTAGGGTGAAAGTGATTAGATGTGACAATGGGACTGAATTCAAGAATAGGGTCATGAATCAGTTCTGTGAAATGAAGGGTATTAAGAGGGAATTTAGTGTTGCTAGGACTCCACAACAAAATGGAGTAGCAGAAAGGAAAAATAGGACACTAATAGAGGCTGCTAGGACTATGCTAGCTGATTCAAAATTGCCAACAACTTTCTGGGTTGAAGCAGTTAATACTGCTTGTTATGTCCAAAATAGGGTGTTAGTTATCAAGCCTCACAACAAGACCCCTTATGAACTTTTTCTAGGTAGAAAACCTGCCTTAAGCTTCATGAGACCATTTGGGTGTCCTGTTACAATCCTTAATACCATAGATCACCTAGGTAAATTTGATGGAAAGGCTGATGAAGGGTTCTTTGTAGGATACTCTACCAATAGCAAAGCATTCAGAGTATTCAATAGTAGAACTAGGATAGTAGAAGAGAACTTGCATGTACAATTTAGTGAAAATCTATCTAATATTGCAGGAAGTGGACCTAATTGACTTTTTGATATCGATGCACTAACAAAATCAATTAATTATAAGCCAGTTGTTGTAGGAAATGAGTCTAATGGTAATGCAGGTACAAAAGCATATGATGATGCAGGTAAAGCTAGAATGGAGATAGTACCTAGCAAAGATTACATTTTGTTACCAATGTGGCCTGCTGATCTACTATTCTCTCATAATTCAAAGGATTCTCCTGATGCTGGATTCAAACCATTAAGGGAGGAAGAAAAGATAGATACTGAAGATCCAGGGAATGAAAGTGAAGCTTCAGAGAAAGATAGTGAGATTCCAAGTACAGAGGAGCCAAGAGAGGATCAAAGAGTTAATCAAGAGTTAGATGCTAGTATTAACAACACTAACAATATTAATACTGCTAGTAATGGAAACAACACTAATATTAATGCTGTTAGTTCAACTGTTAATGCTGCTGGAATAGAAGTTAATGTTGTTGATCCAAAAACAAGCATTGAACTTCCAAATGATCTAAATATGCCTGAATTGGAAGATATTGTTTATTCAGATGATGATGAAGATGTTGGTGCAGAGGCTGACATGAACAATTTAGATGTATTTATTCCTTTCAGTCCTATTCTAACTACAAGAATACACAAAGATCATCCAGTTGAACAAATTATTGGAAACTTGAATTCAGCACCTCAAACAAGAAGAATGACAAAGAATTTAAAAGAACATGGTTTGTTTAGTTCAGTTCAGCAAAGAACAAACCATAAAGACTTTCAAAATTGCTTTTTTACTTGCTTTTTATCACAAGAAGAACCCAAGAAGGTAATCCAAGTATTGAAGGATCCAAGTTGGATATAAGCTATGCAGGATGAGCTTCTACAATTCAAATTACAAAAGGTTTGGACCCTGGTGGATTTACCAAATAGCAAAAGGGCCATAGGTACTAAATAGGTTTACAGGAACAAGAAGGATGAAAGAGGCATTGTGATAAAGAATAAAGCAAGATTGGTTGCTCAAGGGTACACCTAAGAAGAAGGGATTGACTATGATGAAGTTTTTGCCCCTGTTGCTAGAATTGAAGCAATTAGGATATTCTTATCATATGCCTCATTTAAAACTTTGTGGTGTACCAGATGGATGTCAAGAGTGCTTTTATTTACGGTACTATTGAAGAGAAAGACTATGTTTGTCAACCACCAGGATTTGAAGATCTAGACTTTCCTGACAGAGTTTACAAAGTAGAAAAGGCTCTCTATTGATTGCATCAAGATCCCAGAGCTTGGTATGAGACCTTGTCTACTTATTTGTTAGAAAATAGGTTTCATAGAGGACAGATAGACAAAACTTTGTTTATTAAAAAGGATCAAGGTGATATTCTGATAGTTCAGGTATATGTAGATGATATCATATTTGGGTCTACAAAGAAGAAGTTATGCACAGAGTTTGAGAAGATGATGGATAAGAAGTTTCAGATGAGTTCTATGGGTGAACTCACATTCTTCCTAGGTCTGCAAGTAAAGCAGAAGGAAGATGGGATTTTTATAAGCCAAGACAAGTATGTAACTGAGATTTTGAAGAAATTTAGCTTTAGTGATGTCAAAATAGCAAACACACCCATGGAAACCCATAAGCCTTTTATAACACCCCCATTTTCGGGACAACGCAGCGGAACATATATGGAACACATGTATAGATTAATGATTGGCTCATTGATGCATCTTACTTCTTCAAGACCAGATACAATGTTTGTTGTATGTGTATTGCCTAGAATCAAGTTACCCTAAATAATCACATCTTAGCTGTGAAAATGAATTTTTATAGGATATTTAAAGGTCGACCTAAATTGGGCCTTTGGTATCCTAAGGATTTACCTTTTGATTTGGTGGCATATACTGACAGTGACTATGCAGGAGCAAGCTTAAATAGGAAGTCCATAACAGGAGGTGGTCAATTCCTAGGATGTAGATTGATTTCATGGTAGTGCAAGAAGCAGACTGTGGTTGCTAATTCCACAACAGAGGCTGAATATGTAGCTGCTTCAAGTTGCTGTAGCCAAGTGCTTTGGATTTAAAATCAATTGCTGGATTATGGATATAACTTTATGCATACAAAGATCTATATTGATAATGAGAGCATAATATGCATAGTGAAGAACCTTGTTTTTCACTTAAAGACAAAGCACATTGAGATTAGACATCACTTCATTAAAGATTCCAATGAAAAGAAGCTAATTCAAATGATCAAGATTCATACTAACAAGAATGTTGCAGATTTGCTTACAAAAGCATTTGATGTAAGTAGATTTCAATATTTGATTGCCAGTATTGGAATGCTAAATCTTTAAAGTCCTGATTAAGAAAATGGTGAGGTAATTAAATAAGAGAGAATTAGTGAGATTAAAAACAGAAAGAGAGATGTGTGATAAAAACAGACAGAGTAATTTAGTGAGAAAAAGAATTAAGAGAAATCAAAAATAGACAGAGAGAATTATGAGCTAAAAGAATTAAGAGAAATCAAAAACAGTCAGAGAGAATTGTGAGCTAAAAGAATTGAGAGAAATAAAAAACAGACAGAGAGAATTGTGAGCTAAAAGAATTGAGAGAAATAAAAAACAAACAGAGAGAATTGTGAGCTAAAAGAATTGAGAGAAATCAAAAACAGACAAAGAGATTTTGTGAGCTAAAATATTAATTTGATGATGGAAAAGCTGATTAGAAAGGAATTGGAGTTAATGCTGGTGATTCAAAGTTAATGTTGCTAGGCATAAACTTACTGCTGCTAATTGGAGTTAATGCTGGTGATTCAAAGTTAATGTTGCTAGGCATAAACTTACTGCTGCTAGGGAAAGTTAATGCTGCTAGGCATAACTTACTACTGTTGGTTGTAAGTTAATGCTTCTAGGCTTAATTTACTGCTGAGTTACTACTGTTGGGTTACTTACTACTGCTAGTTGAAAGTTAATGCTGCTAGGCATAACTTACAACTGCTGGTGAACGTTAATGCTATTGAGGGTAGTTTCATAAATACTTTGATTAAGGGTTTCATTCAATCATTTAATCGATTTCAATCTTTCATATACGCTCTAATCATAAACCATAACTCAATTTCATCATTTATCATCAAAAGCCAACACAACGACGTCCCTATAATTTGCTGATACTCATAATTTAGTCGCGTTTTTGAGTAAATCTGCTGAATGTGAAGGATTTGAGCAGATAGTGGATTTTCTGAATGCAAGTACTATAAAGTATGCTTTAACCGTCAATCCTACTATATATACATCGTGCATTGAACAATTATGGTCTACTGTTAAGGCAAAAACAGTTAATGGGGAAGTTCAGTTACAAGCTATAGGATATTGGAAATCATAACACAATGGAATATAGATGGATTAGCCAAATCTAGAGAGAGAAAGTGAGAGAAAAGCTTTCTAGAGAGAGAAAGTGTAACATGTAAATGAGATGACTAACCACATCTTCCAAGGCATGGAAGAGGCTTATATAGTAGCTATAAACTGGCCTAAAGGCCTTAGTAGTGGGCTTACACGTTGGGTTTAATACCCGGCCCATTACCGAATGTTATACATTAAACGCTTAACTACGAGCTACAATAAACATGAAGATACACGGGGTGACCGAGTCTTTTTCTAATATCTAACAATCTCCCCCTAAGGGAGGTCACCCTAGAAAATACTAACTTAAGCTCAGCAATCATCTGATTGATCTTGTGTTCGGCTCGTAGTCTTTGATTCTTCATGTGATATCTTGTACTTTGAGGTAGTGATCTTTGTCTTGTGGCTTATGATTGTACTTGATATGTGATCTTAAGCTTCTTTGAGATCATCAACCAAATCTAATCTCTGATCATCAGCTTGTGGTCTTTCGCCGTCATGTGATCTTGTGTCTTGCGGACCGACATGCTCATACCTTTCTTGATCTTAAAAACTTGAATACTTTGTTCTTGAAGTTCTTTAACTTTAATACTTGGCCACTTCTAGAGGGACGTGTAATATCAGAGTTGCGAAAGTTTAGAAACATATGCTAAACTTTCATGATTTCTTTGAATGTGTCGGTCAAGTATGAGCATGCGGTAATGAACTTGTCTCTGCCTGAACAGGATGACACCATCTCCATCTTATTATGAACATGTAATAAAACAGTTAGAAATAAAGAGAAAAATTGGTTTAAAAAATCAGTCGACGTGTTACTTAGTGAAAAGGTTTTTGTTACACATCGAGAGTTTTAAGCTTTTATCAAAGTTCATTAACCGTAAATTCATATACTGGAACAAGTTTGATTCTTGTAGAATCGCACCATCGTTTCTTTCCAGTTGACACAAGTTTGATCCATTTAGGATCTCACAAGTCACCTACCAAGAGCTTGTTTGATGTTGGCTCTAGCAGGATTTCCATCTTCACTGTGATACTTAGGTATTACTTGGATGTTCTGGCAATACCACAAGGATAATGCGTATGACTCTTATGATAAACCTTGTTTTCACATTGTGTGAAGAACAAGAAATATGGAATAGTGTCCTAATGAGATTAAGTGATGATCTCTTGGCTCTACACTCAATAGTGCATTTTGGTTTTAGTGATCGGAGGCTGGAGCGGACTGCCACCTTTTCAATATCAACTAACTCGGAGTGAGAAAGTCAATAGATAACGTGTTTAGTCTCCCTGAGAAATGAAACAGAAATCTTTTAAGAGATTCTGAGTGGTTAGGGAGGGTTGTGCATTGCATAACTGGGTCCATGATGTCAGTCTTCAATGTTAGCAATCACCATTGTGATTCTAACAGTAGACCTATTGACCCGGTTTCTGCCTAAGTGTATGGAGGGCTTCTTTCTTTACACCCTTTATCCTTACATTTCTTTTTCATTCTTCAACCCCTTTAGTGCTTACGTAGACTTCATGACTAGAACCTTGTTGGGTTAGTTCCAGTTCTAGCTCCATCTCAGTCGGCACTATTCCCTTATTCTTACTTTTACTCCTTTTTTATGTCATACGTAAGGACTTCTACACTAATTAGTGGATTGTCCCTGGGTAGATCCCTTAGGTTTTGGATGGATCATGGGAACTAAAACCTAACCTTACCAACCTTATAACTGCGATAAAATTTAAATACATGGTCGGTCTTTTTGGTACAGTTCACCTTGCCATAAAACCAATTGAAAAACTCAATCAAGTACTTGTGATATAAATATCAAAGCTTTTAGTACCTCGATTATTTTTTAATTTTTAGAAACGCTCCCCCTCAACATGTGCATCGATTAACCAAAAATGTTTAGCACAAGGAGGATGGAGTACACACATGAGTCCACAAAATCACATTTTTATTAGTTTTCATATTTAAATCACGTTTTCTCCCCTTATTAAAAATTTCAAACCCTTTGATATTTTGGATACCAATGGATTCGAATATGTTGGAAAACTGGGAGAAAAATGTGCTGATTATTCACAAGTCGAATGGGGAACATATTAATGCTCCCCCTTAAGCTATGAGTGTACGTGTGAGTGACGAGTATAACAAATTTTGAAAGATTTTTAGTTTAACGAAAAACTCTTGAAAAACTTTATACTTGTCACTAAACAACGAAGAATACACTACATACTTATTATAAAGTACAAGATATATTATACAAAAATATGATGATATTGACCTGAGTATCAAAATGATGAGATCATTCAGTTCTCTGAATAAGTCTGTAGTCAACATCTCTTAGTCGTCCACCAACAAAGCTTTCGAGATTCTCTTGACTGTCTTTCTAGCAAGAGGTCGAACACATTTGAACTTGAGCTTTTGTGGTTGGTGGTGTGGGTGTTGATGCTGCCTTATCAGTAACCATTAAGGTAACAGTGTCAATGAGTGGATTTCTTTGGACAACTGGGTCCTCTTGATGAATGGGAACATCCACCATTGATTGAGTCTCGAGTTTAGCAGATGACAGAGTTAAACTAGTTTGTACATTTCTAGCTTGTTTCTCTGCAACTTATGCATCAGTTTTGTATTCTCAGCTTTGTTTTCCTCATCATTGAAGACATCTTGAACTTCATTATCAGATTAAGAAAGTAAGCTGCTTGAGCTACTAGAATTGTCATTTGGCTCATTAGGAACCTCTGGAATGATACTGGATCCTTCACTTGAACCTTTGGAAAGTTGTTGAATTTTATGGTCAAGCAAGCTTCTTCTTCTTTTAGAAGCTTCCACAGCTTCCCCTAAATCAGCAATCCTTTCTTAAATAGATTCAAAGCTTTCTTGCAAGCCGCATTAAGAAGACTTGATGTGTAAATCCCAAATATCCGAAGTACACAATTAATTCAAAATCGTAACACCAAAGTTAATTAAGTCCCGGATGTGTGAATTTCTCCTTATATGATAGTGATGATATAAATTGAAACACCGAAGTCAACTAAGTCCCGAATGTCACAATTATACCCTCTAAATAGCCAAAATGATAACACCTAAGGCGACTTAGTCCCGAATGTACACATTTCTTCTTTCAAGATACTGACTATCTAAAGGAATCATCATACTTATCA
The DNA here is from genome assembly GCA_026074375.1 of Tanacetum coccineum. Classification (NCBI taxonomy): domain Eukaryota; kingdom Viridiplantae; phylum Streptophyta; class Magnoliopsida; order Asterales; family Asteraceae; genus Tanacetum; species Tanacetum coccineum. The sequence continues at coordinate 22,217 of BQNB010020578.1, forward strand.
AACCTATGTGTACCTCTTTTGTCAACAAATTCTACTCCTTCGAAAATAAGCTTAGTGATGAACTGATTGGGGAAATATTAATCGAATCAGAAACATATCTTCAACTTCAAGGCTTCTAAAACTACATAATTATTTCCAAACAAACCTAAGCCTTTTAAAACTATGAGGTGTTGGTAAAATTGATCGAATATAGTTTTAAGCCTAAGCCACTAATCTTGAAATTATATTTAAGCCCCTAAAGTTATTAACTTATGACAACTGAAGCCCTTGAAGTTAAAATTAAATTAACTCCCCCTCAAATTATTATCCGTTAAGTTAAAACTTTTTCCATATAATTACCGTGACATGTTGAAGATAATTTGAAAACACTTTCTCCCCCTCGAGCAAAGACCCGTATTCTATTTAAAGATCTATTGTATTTGTTCGAGTGGTCGAAATTTCTTGAAAATCTGTTTGTAGTGTCGAAAACTGATTCTGATTTGATTAGAACACTTTTCAAATGGTTAACCCGAACATGATTTATAAAATCAATATTTTTGAGAAAAATCGTTCGGGTTATAAAACTTATACCAATGGCAACCTAGGTCCTTCTAGTTGCAAGTTAAAAGGAGCAAGTTCCTAATTGCCATATGTTGCATTCTAAATCCTAAAGGTTGAAACACATAACATCTAAAGCCTAAATGAGTTAAAATTAATTAACTCCCCTTTAAATCATGATCCGTTATTGTCAAACCTTTTCCGTTTACTCCTTGATTATTCAGAAAGATCGTTTTGAAAGAATTATTAGCACATTTCTCCCCCTCAAATAATGTCCCGATTTCTATTGAAAGAGCTGTAGGCATTGTTTGAGTGATAGAAAATTCTTTTAAAAATCTTTTTATGATGAGAGACTGAGATGACTAATTTAGTTTTGAAAGACAACACCTTTTCCACCATGGTTAACACAAATAATTTTGAAGAATCAATGAAGAAAAATTATTTGGTTAAAAAGAAGACTTCTCTTCTATATGAAGAAATAACGCACTGAAACGTACATTACTCCTATGATGCATGGATATGAAGTAATCCATGCCCGGGAAAAATTAATTACCCGTTGTTAGGAACAACTGTCTTTTTGGCGACATGCTTTCCTCAGATTGAAAAGCGGGTTGCAGTCTGAAATAACTGCAAGCCATTAAGACATGTTTTGAAAACAGTTTGAACTTCCGCTCGAACTTCATTTAAAGACCCGTGTCATTATTGAATGACATTTCTAGGTCCGTAAATGTTATCGATTTACAGAAGACATGTCTTGAAAAATATTTTTGGTATTTTCTATTTTTTTTATTTTTATGGTTTTTATAGGTTTTATATTTTTGTATTTTGTTTTTTGTGTTTAATTATATACAAATATACATAGGATATATGAAGACCATCCTTTACTCCTCTTCTCCTTCCTGAAGACGTTTAAGGGTTTCCGGAGCCAAACTCTTCATACCAAGACACGGGAGTAGAAATTCGAACCGCTCTCTCGGTAATGCCTTGGTGAATATGTCCGCAAGCTGATAATCCGTCGTCACGAAGTACAATTCAACCACGCCCTTTTCAACCTGCTCTCGAATGAAATGGTGTCGGATGTCAATGTGCTTGGACCTGGAGTGCTGGACATTGTTGCAGCAGAGAGCAATAGCACTGCGGTTGTCACAATACAAGGGAATCTTATTGAAGGCAAATCCGTAGTCTGTCAGTTGTGACCTCATCCAAAGTATCTGAGCACAGCATCCAGACATGGCAATGTATTCAGCCTCTATGGTTGAGATCGCAGTGCTCTTCTGTTTCTTTGATGACCATTTGACTAATTTATCCCCAATGAACTGAGCTCTTCCTGATGTACTTCTGCGTATATCTTGACAACCTGCATGGTCCGCATCTACATAGGCCGTTAGTGCCATAGCGACGTATTTCGGATACCAAAGTCCCTAATTAATGGATCCTTTGAGATACTAAAAGACCCGTTTAAGTGCTTTAAGGTGCTTTTTGGTAGGCGATGCCTAATACCTAGCACACATGCATACAGCGAATACAAGTTCGGGTCTGCTGGCAGTGAGGTACATTAGGGAGCCGACCATACTACGAAATCGAGTCTGGTCAACTGGAATCCTTAAGGGGTCCTCATCCAGTTTAAGTCGATCCACCATTGGTGTATCAGCAGGGTCACACAAATCCATACCAAATTTCTTTAATATTTCTAGAGCAGATTTCGATTGATTAATAAAAATTCCTCTGGGACTTTGAGAAACTTGTAATCATAGGAAAAAAGACATTTGTCCCATTATTGACATTTAGAATTTTGAACTCATCTCATTGGAACTTTAGGGTCGGTCGAGGCAAATATGATATCATCTACATATATTTGAACGAGAAGAATATGTTTGCCTGTTTTCCGAGTGCATAATGTCGGGTTAACTGCACCTTTAGAAAACTTGTTGTCCAGAAGAAACCGTGACAAGGTGTCATACCATGCCCGAGGAGCTTGCTTTAAACCATACAGAGCCTTCTTCAGACAATAAACATGTGTCGGGTAATCTGGATCAACGAAACCCTCTGGTTGACAAACATAGACTTCCTCATTCAACTCGCCATTAAGGAATGTTGTCTTGACATCCATTTGATAGATGGTCATGTTCTTATTGGCGGCATTGGCGATGAAGATTCTTATAGCCTCGATGCGTGTAACCGGTGCAAAGGATTCCTCGAAGTCAATACCCTTCTCTTGTCGATATCCCTTGGCTACCAACCGAGCCTTGTTTTTCAGAACATCACTGTACTCATCAAGCTTAACTTTGTAAATCCACTTGAGAGAAATAATCATGACATAGTCTGGTCGGGGTACTAATTCCTATACTTAAAGTCGATCAAATTCGTGAATCTCTTCTTGCATGGCTTGAAACCAACAATCTTCAGTTATGGCAGATTTGAAGTTCTTTGGTTCGACTTTGGACAGTACAGAGTTATACAAGCACCACAAGGCATCGGTTGCAAGTTGTTTTCTGGTGGATACCGGTCGAGAGGGATTGCCAATGACATTATCAAACGGGTGATCATTGCTTCATTTCCCGAGATGATGATGTGGTTGAGAGACATGAGTTGATTACACTGAACTAACATCCCCAGATGATGATGCTTCAGAACTAGGTTCTGGAGCAAACACGTTGACGAAGGGATTGTTGTCAACATGAGAAAAAGGATTATCTTCAATGATAGTAGATCTAGCAACAACACCTTGATGTGAACTTAGAGATTGTAATGCTGAAGATGACGGTGAATGACTTGGAGAAGGTGCATCTTGATCAATGGTAGTAGAAGAAGGTGTACCGGCTGAATTGACTGGAACTGGAACTGGTAGAGCAGGAGAAACCGGTCTTTCAACACGAGGAGGTTTGAGGTATTCATCGAACATTGGTTGGAATAAAATCTCTAGTTCTTTATTTGTCGAGGGTACATAAGGTGCTGCAGGGACCGGATTGGGTACGAGCCCTGACCTTATCTGTCTTTGCGTAAAAAATGTAGGTGCTGGTCCTGTACTGAGCACAGGAGCCATAGGCTGAGACAGCTCATTGAATTGAACGTGAATAGTTTCCATGATTTTTCGGGTTCTTTTGTTGTAGATTCGATAACCCTTCCTGCTGGGAGCATAACCAACGAAAATTCCAATATCAGCTGTTGGTTGCAATTTTTCAAGATCCTCGCTGTCATTTGTAGGGTAACAAAGAGCACCAAAGACTCAAAAAAAAAAGGTCAGGCTTCTTATCATGCACCAACTCGTATGGAGTTTTGATATGACGAGTGTGAACGAGGGAACAATTTTGGGTGTAACAAGCAGTAGCAACAACTTATGCCCATAAAAACATCAGAGCCTTGGAAAATATCAACATTGTCCTAGCAGCCTCCACAAGAGTACGATTCTGTCTTTCGACAACGCCGTTCTGTTGTGGAGTCCTTGGAACTGATTTTTGGTGAAAAATGCTGACACTTTCATAATATTTAGTCATAATTTGATTGACAAATTCGGTGCCATTATCGGTACGGATGTATCTGACAGTTTTGTTGAGACCGACTTGTATTTGCTTCAGAAAATTAATGACGAACTCTGGGGTTTCATCTTTCGATCTCAAAAACTTGACCCAAGTAAACCGAGAATAATCATCAATGATGACTAAGATGTATTTCTTCCCATTAATTGTTTGCACTCGCATTGGTCCACATAAGTCCATATGCAGGGTATTAAGAACTTCCAAGTTGGTGTTTTCAGTTTTGGGTGAGTGGGTATGCTTTTTGCTCTTTCCTAGTTGACATGCGGAGCAAAGATGATCTTTCTCAAACTTCAATCTAGGTAAGCCTCTTACTAAATCCTTTCTTGCAAGGTCATTGATGGTACCGAAGTTCAAGTGGTTTAAACGACGATGCCATAACCATGATTTGTTCTTGGAGGCTTTGGACAACAAGCAGATTGGGGAGGACTTCATCATGTCTTCAACCGAGATAGTGTACAAGTTAGAACCACAAGAACCTTTAATTAATTCAACACCATCCGTATCTCGAACATAACATGAATGCTTCCTGAATGCAACTTCCAGATCAGAATCGCAAAATTATCCGACAGAAAACAGATTGTGTCCCAGTCCTTCCACATAGTATACCCTAGAGATCACACTGTCACCAATCACGTAATCTCCATAACCCATGATAGCACCAAAGTGGTCATTCCCGAATCTAACTGTCCCGATGAACTTTTTCATGAAATTCCTGAGCCGTGAGCGATCCCCCGTCATATGTTTTGAGCAGCCTGAGTCCAAATACCAAAGGATGATCTGTACGACCTGCATTTGAAAACAGACGAAGATGGAGAGTTTGGAAAGTTGGATCCCTAATTTTGGTTGGGGTCCAGTTGGTTAGCATAAGCAATTGCCTGATTCTCAGGTGGAGTGGGAATGCTAACGGGAACTGCCTGGTACTGTTGGTTTTTACGTTGGTATCTAGTTAATGGTTTCTGAGATGTGTGACTTAATTTCCCAGTTATCACAGTTTACTAGTACTAACGTGTTTCGTTTGCTTAGCAGGCACTGATTTAGAGTTAGTGAGCCTAGTTAAAGGGCACTGTTCTCCTAAAGTGAATGTCTTTCCCGTGGGCATCCATTGATAACCTACATTGGTAAGCATTTTGCCTGTTGCTTTCCAAACTGGCTTGAGTTGCTTAGGTTTCCAAACTTGTTTAACTATGCGCACAATATTTTTAACAGATGGGGATGCATTCACAGAGTGTAAATAATTAACCACACACATATCATAATTTGCAGAAATTAAGCATTTGTTACATGTCTTGCAAACAGAATGAGAATTCGAATTAATTACAGTACGCTTAGTGCTAACACTAGAATTAACACGATTTGATTTCTTCCGGCTAGATTTATTTATCCCAGGGTGTTCTTCTACTGTCTTCTTGTTGTCACTTTTAGCTGGCGAGATCTTATTTTTCTTGGTATTGCTCCTAAGGTTTAATCCGCTAGCGTTAGTGCAATTGTTTACTCCTGTAGAAGGAATCACGGGGACATTAGTCTTCTGAATGTTCAGTCGCTCTACATGTTTGTGTGTGTTATTATTTGACGTTTCACATTAGTCCTCAAAAGGAACTTGCTTTTTCCTAGTTAAAGGGGTATAGGCATGCTGTTTATCTCGTGTATTGAAGTCTTTCAGACAAGTGCCAATCACATATTCTAACAATTCCTGAGAGTGTTTAGTGTAAAGGCAAGCAGATGCAAGTGAGCTATCTAATGGTCTTTCAATCTTAGCTTCCTCTATGATCTCGCGAAGGGTTTCTACACTTTCCTTAAGATGTTTGAGATAATCCAGATGCACTTCCCTATTGTTCCTATTGCAAGGGGTAATGGGTTCAACATCTATAGCATACTTATCAGGCGCAAGAACTCTTGGTTTTACAGAATCTATAGTGACGCATTTCATATTTTCACATAGTTGGACTTTCAGATTCTCATTTTCAGTTAACAAGGCAGTTGTCTGCTCGATATGTTTAACACGTGTGATCTTAATAGAATCATACAGTTCCTTATAATGCTGCTTAATTTTTGCATTCTCAGCCCTAAAAAGCTCATTTTGTTCTTGGAGAACGGTGACTTTTTCAGTTAATTGAGTGATCTAAAAATCTAAGGCCCTAAAAACAAAAGTACGGTCTGCTTCACTACGGGTCTCGTTTAATCAAGAGATTTGCATTCTCAATTTTTTGATGGCGTTGTCCTTTCCTTGAATGGAAGCTTTCATTTTTTCGATTACAAAAACTGAGTCAAAATCAAGAGCATCTCGAGCGGGTGGAGATGTGTTGTTTCCAAAACTTTCTTTAAGTTTTGATACTTTAACTGCAAATTTAAGTGATTTTCCTCAAGATTGGAAAAACGTTTTACTAATTCAGTATGATCATCTTTTTGAACCTTATCATGTAATTTAGAAAGCTCTGCTTTAAGTTCCAGACAACGTGCTTAAACAACAGTGTGGGCATCATGCATTTCAGTGAATCTAGATACAGTAAGCTCATAATTTGTTGCAATATAAAACACATCTTTGGACAAGCAATCAGCAATTAAATTGTCATTTGCAATGAAAAGATTTTTCCGCTCAGTCTCATCACACTTTCTATTCACTACATTTTGGTCAACCTCAGCTTTTAATTCTTTAAAAATTTCTTTCATTTCTTTGACTTCTTTAGTGAGAGCCTGTTGACCACCCTCAAAATGTTCTTTAAGTGTTTTGAAAAATGGAATGACCTCGGTGAGATAGCATTCCTTGGTTTGTTCAAAACCTCTTCCCCTTCAGTGATCCCCGTTGGTGTAATTCTTTTTTTACAGGTTTTTTCAAATTCCAAAAAGAGTTTTATTAGTGCAAAAATGTTAATTTTTACTTGACTCTTTGTTGGAAGCACCCTGGGGACAAGCGTTGCGGGTGTATTTGAAGGATACACCATTAACGCTTTGATTGGTCTTGAGGTTGTGGTCTGCTCTTTGAGAGCTTCTGCTTTCATCTTGATGAGATACTTAGACCAAAATATTTGCTCAGGGGTCAATTGTTTATGTGGTGTGAAGGTCGATAAATAATTCTCTTTCAAGTAATCATGTGGTGCAATCTTAACCTTCTTTTTCACACTCTGGGTCTTTCATTTTTTCATTCATTTTCTTCCTAGTGATTTCAGCTATCTCTAGGGTATCCTCTGAGTTGTGTACTATGGTCGGGACATGATTGGTTTTGATAATTTCATGACCATTATATAGAGCAGGCTGAACTTGCTTTGCACGGGTGAGACATAAGGGGTTCTTGTAGCCAATAGCTACCTTTTTATGTTCATCATAATAAGGCTTTGGTTTACACAACATGTGAACTATTTAAAGAGACTGGTATTGTTTGTATAATTTATCCTTGACCTTTTCTTTTAAAGCTTTCATGTCCAAAAATTCTTCCAGGTGTTTGTTTTCTTTTTGTTTAAAATCCTTTTTCAAAGACGTAACTTCTTCTACCATTGACTTGTTATGGTTGATGGTAGAGAAAAGTTGCATTTTTACAGAATGAAGTTCTTTTTTCAAAATTTCTTCCTTAATATTACGGTCAGTGATAACTATTCTTAATTGTTCCTCAATCTTTTGTTCTCTTTCAATTAATTCAAACTTGGCTCGTCTTTCATACAGTTTAACTTGTTCCTTATATGTCGCAAGTTCAGCAGTTAATGAATTATCAACTACATTGTTATGTGTTGTTACAGAGACATATTGGGCAGACTGTTCATGCATATCATTTAATATCATCATGTATGCATCATTTGGTACTGAAGATACATTACTTTGTACAACTGGCACTACGTTGTCCTTTACATACTGATCACACATAATCATATTATTATCACTCGTATAATCAGCATGTGAGTCAACAATGTAGTTTAGTTGTACATAATCATGCATCTCGTGTACCTCATGATGTTTACAAACAGCATCCTGATAGTTGTCATGATCTGGTACCTCAGATAGAATGTCTGAATCATATGACGGACTGGCTTCATCATAAACAGGATCCGCGGATGAAAGATTTGCCATGAACATAGTCTGTGCTGTAGGAGCCTCATCAACATCAGAATCAAAAGCATCACAATCATCAGCTTAAAACACATTATCCATGGTGAGTGCTAAATCTTAAACCGGTTGCTCATCCACATATTCATCAACAACATTGTCTTGTCCACCTGCAAGAAACAACAACTGCTCTTCATCTAATGCCACCCCATTCTCCTGAGCTTGCATCAGCAACATCGTGTCTTTGAAGTATTCTGAGTTCTGTGGTCACTTGGGCTGAGTGTAGTTCCTTGCTATGTGGCATATCCCATTGCAGTTGTAGCACTTTATCTGCCTTGCTTGACTTGGATTTGCATTCCCAACTCTGTTTTGAGCTCCCCCATAACCAACTGCACCTGCACCTCGTGCATTGTTCCCCTGACCTCTATTTTGTCGACCCTAAACATTCTGAACAACAACCCTGCCGTCTTGAACTGTGGCTTGGTTGCGTGCATTTGATGAAGTTCTGAGTTGATTGTTTGTTTGAGGAAGGTATGTTTTGTATGATTGGGTGAGTAGGGTAAGTGTGTTGGTTAAGTTCTCAATTAATTTGTCCATTGGAGAGAGTCCTGAATCAAGTTGAGTGTTGTTAGCAAAGTGTGGTTGAACATATATGGATGGTGGAGTGGTAGATGATTGTGAGTAGTACTGTTGATGTGAAACATTAGTCATCAGGGCAAGATGATCAATATTGGGTTGAGTGAATCGTTCCAACATCATTTTGTTCTCATTGGCATGTGCCTTGTGTTGCTTCAGATAAGCATACAGCTGATCATAGTTGGAGTCTCTCAATCCTCTGTTCAGTTTCGCTGCTGTTACGAATCTACCCCCATTCAGGCAACATGTTATTAACAAACTTTGAATTCAACTGCATTCTGGGCATGGTCATCTTGATGTTTCACATGTCGTTGATGAGCTTGGCAAACAGGACATAATAGTCGTGAATGGTTTCTCCTTTGTTCTGATAGAAGTGTTCAAAGTCATCATACAGTTGTGATTCACGATCTTCTTTCGTTAATTCATAACCTTCAAGGAGCATCTTCACATTATCCCAAGTGTCCTTTGCATCAGTGTAATGATTGATAAGAGTGTAGATGTCCTTTGGTAACCCTTGAAGTAGGATATTCGTTTCCAGAATGTCAGCGTTATACTTATCCTTATCTTCAGGTGAAAGGTCAGAGTAGACTCGAGCTCGTTCTGGACCTAGATGTAAGGAACCTTCATTCCCTTCAGCAAGTGTTTCCCGAAATGTTGCCATCTGAAATGGTCCTTCATCAATAGACTTTAGGATGTTCAACCCATTTTATTTTCCCTGACAATACAGACGAATGTGTTGTTGCCATGATGCAAAGTCAGTCCTATCAAGTATAGGTGGCCGAGTATCGGAATCGGCACATTGGATATCTTCCAAGAGATTAGCCATCTTAATGGATTGTGAAATGGTTTAAGTTGATCGAACAATGATTAGTGATTGTATGTTAAAAGTGGGTGATTGATTGTTCAAGTTTGTTAAGATTACAGGTTGAAATTTGTCAAGTTGAAAATTTAGTCCAAAAGTCCAAAAGTTCACAACTCGCTACCCTGTAACTCACTGTAAAAAGACTTGACAACTCGCTATCAAGAAAGAAAATTGGTAGAGTTTCTTTCCTCAACTCGCTAACAAAAAATCTTCAAAACCTGTAAGTCGCTATCTTCAACTCGCTAAGAAGAGACTTGACTACTCGCTATCAAGAAAGAAAATAGGCAGAGGTTCACTCCTCAAGTTGCTAATAGAAAAATCTTCTATAAACCTGTAACTTGCTATTAGCAACTCGCTATCTTCAATTTGTTGTATATAACTCGCTAAGAAGAATGTTGCAAAACTCGCTAGCAAGAGACAAATTTGTCTGAGTAACGTTCCTCAAGTCGCTAACCAAGAGTCTTCAAGAACCTGTAACTTGCTAACTGCAAGAAATGTTAAGTCGCTGACTCAAGTCGCTACCTGCACAAGAAGACAAGTCGCTGACACAATATGACCTGACAACCAGTGTACTAGTCTGAGAACTCGCCAGAACAGTACCACAACTCGCTAAGAAGATCTTCAAACAGAACCTTAACTCGCTAGCTAGAAAAACTTGTATTTTCACCTAAAAACGGCTAAAAATCACCCTTTTGAACATTTTTGCTTGGTTTCTTTTGCACAACTTGAGTACTAGAGGGATATAGCAACTAACATGAATTTTAACACAAGAAACGTAAAAATTAATAAAACTCAAGAACAAGAGCTAAAACCTCCTAAAACTCAACTTTTGATCTAAACTAACCAAGAAAACGCACACACAATCTAGCTAATCATCCCATGGGCTCTAATACCAATTGTAAGATATTGGAAGGATATTCGAAATCATAACACAATCGAATGACTAGTGGATTAGCTAAGTTCTAGAGTGAGAAAGTGAGTGAGAACTTTCTAGAGAGAGAAAATGAACTTGTATTATGTAAATGACTAACACACCTCTTCCATGGCATGGAAGAGGCTTATATGGTTACAATCAAACCGGCCATAAGGCCTAGGTAGTGAGCTTACACATTGGGTTTAATACCACGGCCATTACGGAATGATATACAATTAAACTACCTTAATACGAGCAAGATATAAGGTACAATACATGGGGGTTGACCGGAGTCTTTTTCCTAATATCTTAATGTATGAAAGATTTAAAAGTGACCTTTAATTTTATTGAATAATATATTCAATTATAACCATATTTATTCTTCGTCTACAAAATGAGAAGAGATAGAGTAAGTCTTACTCTTTTTACCAGGTAAGGAATATGTTTGTCTTATATGAGAAAACAAACTTTTGTTTAAGAATTTGTTGTAATTATCAATTAATCAGTAACATAGAAAGTTCAATTTTAGTATTTCGATAATTTATTTCTTTATTGAATCTACCCAATTATTTTCTAATTAGACTAAGATCCAACTTGACCTACTCACTTATTAACCAGAGGTCTGACTAGTGAGAAAACAAGTAGGGCAAGAGGTAAGCGACGAGCGTTAATTGCATTTAATGCAACTCTTAGATTTAAGAGACCAGTCATAACATTAGTAATCATATAATAATGTCGTGAGCATGTTTAGTTCTCATCTTATGCCTCAAGTCCGAGGTCTGACCAGGTAACCGTTTTAAGTCTTACTCAAGCAAGTAACTTCGTAACCGAGGAAAAAAAAATCACAAACCCATCTAACAACAAAACCTCCTCTTAACACCCATTAACAAGTGGAAACTCCCTTATCTCGCTTTTGTGTGCAAAAATAGGTTAGAGGTACTGACCAGTCGAACTGTAATTGCATGGGTTTGGACATGACATGAGGTTCTGACTAGAGAGGCCAAACCAACTGCACGTGTTCTTGGTTGGGTGGCATTGACTTAAAATTTTCAAAGGGGTATGCACATAAATGTGTTAAAAACGTGTACAAAAAAGCATGCAAAACAACTTTGTAGCACTAATTTTTAAAAACCTTTAATAATGACACTGTAGTGACATGTCATGGTTCACGGTAACTCCAATCGAACGTACAAAGAAACGAAGAATCAGGTCAGTGCGAAGCGTATAAAAAACCTAAGTTCTTTAGGAGTGTAGACCACTTTCGCCTTAAACTTCTCTTATAGTTTGTTTTAGTGGATGAGCCTGAAGGAAGAGAAGATGTACGTGAAGTTTTCCAACAACGTGGAAGCGGAGCAAAGAGGAAGCTATCTAGATGTGGAAGGAATCAAATGGGTAATGAGCCGATCTTGGCATTGCCGGAAGGAGCAGACGATTTCGTAGTATATTATGACGCGCGAAGCAAGGATTTGGAAGCATGCTTGGAAAAGGGAGAAGGTGATTGCTTGTACGTCGCGACAACTGAAGGTTCTTATGAAGGATTGCATGGCTAACGTGGTAGGTTTTGCCTTATAATGCTAGAGGCATTAAGTGAACGAGACATGGAGAGTAATCTATACGGATCATGAATGTCTCCAACACACTTTCAATCGGAAGGATTGAACATGAGGCAAAGATGATGGATGGATGTTATTTAGTGAGTTTGATTTCGAGGCCAAGTACCATCTGGGAAAGGCAAATGTAGATGTTGTACCGTGGAGTAGGAAGAAGGAGTGAAGCCAAGAATGAGTTCGAGATAGATGTACGATGATCCGATCTAGGTTTGAGAAAAGGATGTTGGTGGCATAAGATAAGATGTCCAAAGCAAAGAACGCGTCAACATAAGATGTTGTGTGGCTTGGACCAACGAGTGTGAAAAGAGATAAGAGAGTGGTTCATATTGGTTAGACAAGGTTCGGACCTCCATTTGGAAGAGATGTAAGGACCTTGGCTATTGAAGAGGCGAATACGACAAAGTATTCTATCCATCCTGGAGCGGATACGATGTTGTGTGGTTTTAGGTTAACTAATCGATGGCTGAGTATGAAGAAGGATATAGCTAGTTGCGGTAGTAAGTATTTAGCGTATTTGGAAGTGGAAGTTGAGTATCAAGGGTCTTCAGGATTGTTGCTACAACCTGAGTTACCCGAGTGGAAGTGGGAAAGGATAACTAAGGATATTGTTGTCAAGTTACCAAGTGTGAGTAGTGGATACGATGCGATTTGGGTGTAGTCAATGGACTGACTAAGTCACCCCATTCCTAGCTATGCTTAGAACAAGTATGGTAGATTTTAGAGGTAAATGGAATACTCACTTTCGTGAGATGAGTTTTTCCCTAAGGTGGGGATTATCATTCGAGTATAGATGTACTTCATTTGAAGCATGGTATGGAAAGGAATGTGGGTTACCATTTTATGGGCCGTAACTGGAGAGAGTGAGTTGAATGGATCGAATTTGGTACAAGAAACAACCAACAAGATAGTGGTAATACAGGAAAGGCTTGAGGCAGCCAAATTGTCAAAAGAGTTAGCTTGGATGTAGTGGGAAACTTTTGAATTAATGCTGGTAGGTTATGGGTGGTTGAAGGTCTCACCTTGGAGAGGTGTAGTACGTTTGGAAAGAAAGACAAGTTAGAACCGATTTATGTAGGACCATTTGAGATCTTTGGATATATTGGGCCTACAGTTCGGTTGAGAATTTCTGTCTTATGAGCTGAGTATCGGAAAATTGGATTGGGAGGTGCTGAAAGTTTGAGTAAACCTGAATTTGCGTGGATTCTTTAGATACGTTGAGCTTTGTAACATCTTATATCTTAATTTCAAGACAGTTCTTGATTGATGAGTTGCGAGGTTAAGATATAAAACACGTTGTTACAATAACTTAAGGGTTTTGATAAGTTTTCTCGATGACGAGCGAGGTACATGTAGTGGGATGCTTCTTTTCGTTTGGGGTTGTTGTGTTGCTAATTGCACCCTTGTGGGGGTAAGCAAAGTCATTAGCAGTTGGGTTCGGATTTTGGAAGTTAGTCGAGATTAAGGTTGACAAGACTCTTTGTTTTGTCAAGGAACCGTTGATGTTGTGGACTGAGAGGTCATGAGTAAAAGCGTAGTATGATAGCATAGTGAAAGTTCGTTGGGATTCGAAGCGTGGTCCTGAGCTTACTTGGGAACACAAGGATCAAATGAGGTCTAAGTGTCCTCAGTTGTTTGTCGATAGTGCTAATGCCTCGAGTAGTTAAATCTCGGGACGAGATTTTCTCAAGGTGGGGATACTGTGACAACCGTGGCTTGAGCAGGTAGTCAAACCGTAGTGTTGACCTAAATATCTGTTCTATAAGTATGGCTAAGTGTTTGTGTGATATTATGTGTTCTATATGTGATTTATGAGGTTTGTGAATCAACCTAGTGAGTGTGAGAATCTCATTGAGGTGTGATTGTGATGGTGGTTGCATGAGTGCATTTCATTCACTTTTAAGTGATATGTAAATGGCTTGTGAATTTTGAGCGTTTACGTATTCTATGTGTACATATTGTGTGTAAGTAATTATACGTATACGTATTCATGTGTTAGTAATATTAGGATGAGATTAGGTTCTAGTAGTAAGGATATGAAAGAAATGTGAATTTCTATTTTTGGAAAGTGAATTTGGAAATGAAAAGTTATTTTTAGAAAGTAGTTTATAAGCAAAATGGTTTACCAAATTAGCTTAGGTTTTTATAAAACTTAAGGTATGAAGGTAATTAAATAATTAATAAAAGATTAAAAAAATATTTTTTTATAGATGAATAGTAAAATACGAATTTTAGTAGAAAAAAAGGGATAAAAGCCTAATTAAACTAGGACTCTAATTAGGAATTATCTAAGATTAGTTTAGGGGCTTATAAATACAAAAAAAAATCCCAAACCCCCTAGTGCATCAATCGGTTGACTAAGAGAAAAAGAGAAGAAGAAAAAGAGAAAAAAAATTAGGGTTTCTTTGCTAAGGTATTTTCTAATTCTTGTTTAATTCTAGTTAATTTTTAATTAATGTAATCTAGCATGATGGATTAGGGTTTTAAACATGTAATTTTCGGCTAGGGTTTGGATTAGGGTTTTATGTTTCTGAAAGTTTATGATGTATAGATCATGTTTGATCATTCGTTTGATTGTTTTCATGATTGGGTTAGTCGGTTAGGGCTTGATCTTTAGATATAGTCGTTTTAATTTACTGCAGAATTTTGGTCAGTCTTGTAGAGGTCATAACTCATTCATAAAAATTCAAATAAACAATTTACAACATACTGGAGATAACCTCAGAGAGTCTACTTTCCAGCAAAGTTGGTCTCGTGAGTTTTTATGGTCGGGAAGTGGGTCAAAAGGTCGTTACAAAATCAGTGGGTAAAACTGTGACGAATTTCAGTTTTGGTTTTGATTTTTCTAAAAATACTTAGACATCTAGTTAGAGGCTCTAAATCACGTGGAAGTTAGTTTATATATTGTGTGTGACCCCTGAATTTTTTCTAAGCATATAATGAGGTCTAAAGTGGTCATCTAGTGTCATACTTTTAGGGGGTCAGATTCTGGACGAATTCTGGACACTTTGGATTAATGAATTTCTAAAGGGTATTTGTAAAAGGGTAATGGCTTTGGGAGAGCTATGAGAGGTTCATAGGACATATATGTAGCATGGTGAATTTTGGTTTGAATTGTGGAAGTGTTTAAGTGGTACGTTTAGGACGCGTAAGTGAGTATAAAATTCTGCTCAAAACCAGAAAATTTAAAGTGTAGCATTGAAGTGTAAATGGCATATGTAGGAGTTGGAAAAGGGTTAAATCAAGTATAGAACTATGGTAGATAGCTTAGATATCCATCATAGTTGAGGTTACATCATATTGGGTTGAATGCCTAATTGATGGTAGCTTATTGTGTGCTTAATTGTTTAGATTATCCGTGAAGTGTTTGTGAAGCTTTTGTTGGATTCTTTTGGGAAGCTAAGCATCAGGTGAGTTTCATAGCCCCTTTTTCTTATGTTTTCTTGGGGTGAAAATGATGCAAAGAGGTTTTGAAATGTTTTAGTTACTGTGATAATGTGATTTAAATGATGCATGGGCTATACGTGACTATTGTATGTTATGTGCTACTTGCTTTTATGGTATGAATTGTTGTGCTTGAGCGTGATCGTCTCATGGCATTTATGGATTTGATTGGTAGTAAGCGTGATCGTCTTATTACTGTGAGTTGTTTGAGTGAGCGTGATCGTCTCATTGTTGTTATGTTTTGTGTGAGGATTGAGCGTGAACGTCTCAATGTGGATTGATGTGATTGCATGTTAGCTTGTATGATAGTACGTTGTATGTCCTGCTATGTTATGTTTTATTTATCACAGTAATTGGATTTAAAGGTTTGTTTTGCGTGTCTTAAACCTATGACTCTCACCAACCGTTGTGTTGACGTTTTTAAGCATCATTTTCAGGTGAGCTTCATGAGAATACTGAGGTTAAGAGAAGTGGCTAGAATGACCGCTAGGATTGCATTGGAGTTCGCTCCTGAGTTTGTTTATGTTTGTTGCATGGATTTTGTTGAATGTTATTTGATTTTATTAGGTTCATGAGATATTGTTCTTGTATTGGTGAGACCCTTTTTCATTAATACAAGATGTCGTCTTTTGGTTTTCGGTATTGTCATGACTCATTGTGTCTTTATTACTTAGTTATGCATTTAGTGTTTCTTTATTGTTGACACCATTGTGTTGTGATGATATCCATGATGTTACGCCTCGTGTTTCCGCCTTGGCGGGGTGTGACACCAAGCTTGCTACATCACCTCTTTGTCTTCCTTTTATAGCCGAACCCCTCTAACACCACATATCTTGCTTAGATATTTTTATAGCTTGTATTACTCATTCATAGCTTCCATGAATCACCTATCTACAGCCCCTATCCTTTTGGTAACAAGAAAACTTGGGTACAAAGGCATCCAAGCCCTATAAATACACGAACCAAGCACCCCATTTCAAATCATCCCACACAACTCATTTCACACCCTCAAATGGAATTCTAACCCTTCCATAGCAGCAATAGAAGATCAAGAGAAGTCCCTAAGCTCAGAATAGAAGTCAAGAAGCAAGAAAAACAAAGTCTTGAAGCCATTTATAGGCGTACAGATCATAAAAACCCTTTTCGACCCATTTTAGCTCAAGTAAGCCTAAGATCTTGTTCTATAAGCTTATATTATGTACAATAATATTCATAATACTTTTAATATCATGTATGAACTCTTGTTTGAAGCTTTGAATCCTCAAACCCATGTGTTTTTAATAAAAACCCTAAAAATGACCCGTTTTGATTTTCTAGCTAACGGATCCTTTTTCTAAACTTTTGTTACGTTAAAACATCTTATTTTAGCTTATACTAATAAGCTATAACCTGCAAATATCATTTGGAATCCTAAAATAAGCTTGCATGGCATTTTGGACTTGTTTTGCAAAAGTATTCCATGCAAGGGGTATATATCGTAACTTTCTGAAATTTATAACTAAAGGGGCTGAAAATGTCATTATTCTAAAGTTATAACTATAAGGACCTATTTTGCCAAGTTGTAAAGTTAAAGGTTTAAATTATATATACTTTATATATAAAGGACTAAACTTGTAAAAGTTTATAAACCAGGGGTATATATTGCCAATTTTGCAAACTTATAAAATATTATATTTTTATATTAATTATAAAAATATATATAAGCGGTCTAGTAATGTCTGGTGCAACTAAATTACCGTCCACTCATATAACTTTATACCAATAAAATACCAAATTGCTCTAGAAAAGGCGACAAAGACCATACGTACACATTCCATAACGATGGAATAGATACACATGATTTCTCATTCCTTAACTCGAACAAGCTAAAGGCAAAAATTATCTTAGGTATCAAAGATGGATACCCGAATTCTTTAAGGCTAGATTTCTCACAATTTTTGTGGGTTGATTTTGTGCTAGTTAAAATGTCAATCCGATTGGATTTGCCTTACTAAGCGTATGCATTTTTAATTTTGAAAGGAAAGTATATATTAATTTTTTAATTTTCTAGAAAATATCAGTAGAAAGTTTGAAAATTTCTGCAGGGCAAACATGGAGGGACATGATTAATTTGTCCTATTTGCTACCCCTCCACACTTAAGTTGAACATTGCCCTCAATGTGAAAACTGATAAATATAGAAAATAGGGAAAATTAAGGGAAAACAGTACTTCCCAGGGCATAGAGAGATATAGCTACGTTGGAGCTATCCTTGAGTGATTCCATTACATTTTTTTTGTGAGGAGCGAGATCTCCTCCACACTTAAGTAGAGCATTATGCGTAAAATTGAAACTTCTCGAGGCTCATAAGTGCTTGGCTGAATTATGAAGGATATGGTGCGAAACAAAGGGCCAACCATGTGTATTCTACCACATGTAATATAAGTCTCCAATTATATAAGTCTCCAAGTGTAAAATGCCAACCACCACTCAAAGCTCTACATGTTTTATTTAATCTGCATAATAAACACAACTACAAGAAAAACATTAAATATAAAAGCGCACTTTCGTAGGCACCACGGTTGCATTTAGCGTATGCCACAAACCTTTAAACCCCTCGGTGGCCCGAGTGGACGAGTTATAGTCTCGTGAGGGTTTCAGCGAACACACCCACAAAGTTTGATAAATTTCTTTTTGGAAGCAGAAATCGAGATACGCGACACACCGACCGAATGCGTGACATACTTAAAAACTGCAAAGTTTTTGTTATATATATATTTTTTAATTATTATTTACTATTACTGCTATTATTATTATTATTATACTTAACTTGATTTAAGATTCCTTAATGATACGGTTTAAGTGGGAATGATCCACTCTTAAAGCTTGAGGGTATGGGATTTTTGGTATATACTCACAGAATGGATACTCTTTTGTTTTTACCATGTGATAGCCTTTTTTTGTTATCTTAATGGGTTTATCTTTAACGATGATAGGAGGTGGTGGATCTTTTTGAATTTTCAGAGAATCATCGGACTTTCCACTCCCGGTGAATACGGCATTCACATGTTCGGTTTGAGCTTGAGGAGGAGGTGGGTCAGTCCTATTGGTTTGTTCTAAAGAGAGGTTTTGAGACTTCTCCCACTCATCTATTTTTATTTCCATGTTTTTAAAGATAGTTTGGAAATTCCTTTCATTTTGCTTCATCTTTAAAATCATATCGTTAATATTGTTTTTGACAAACATATTTGAAACTCTTTGATCATCCAAGAATTTAGTCATTAATTTTTCAAAATCTGTTTTAGATTGAGGTTCTTGGTTGGCAATTTTAGACTCTTTGTTAGGTAAAACACCGGTGGTTTTACCATCGTCTCTAGTAAAAAGTTTATCATGAACAGTTCTCATGCTACGGATATATCTTTTGAAATCTTCGAGATCATTGTTTAATTCTGTGAGCGATTTCCTCATAATAAAAATATTATTACTTTATTTTATAATACAACTACTAACTAAAAATTAGTAATTAAAACCTACACCATTTATGAAATTCCATCCTTCTTCACCCAACTTATATACAATTTCCTTATTATTTATACTAATCCTAATAATCACATATACAAATAAAAAAAAAAAAACCCACACTTATAAAAAAAACCCCCCCCCCCCCCCAACCATTAAAACCCCCCCCCCCCCCCCCCCCCCCCCCCCCCCCCCCCCCACCCCCCCCCCCCCACCCCCCAATAACTTTTCCCCCCCCCCCCCCCCCCCCCCCCCCCCCCCCCCCCCCCCCCCCCCCCCTTCACCTCTTAGTATATTTGTAATTCTTCATTTATGCTTTAATTTGAGAATCCATAGCCTTCAATTTTTCCTTAACTGATAAATATCCTTATTACTATTACTTCTATCGGCAAAAGCAACAGATTTTTGATGATGTTCGTTTTTAGATTTAATGGGCCAATCATGTTCGAAAGGACTTTGTCATTAAGAAATTGAAAAGCTTGATTTGGAGTTTTGTAGAGGAAGATTCCTCCAGCTGTTACGTCCAGGATTGCCTGAGTGGGTTCGTCTAGACCGTGATAGAATATTTGAATAATAACTCCTTTGGTCAGACCATGCCCATGGCATTTTTGAAGCATGTTCTTTAGTCGTAACCAGGCTTTGGTTAGACTTTCACATATGTTTGAGATAAATTTATGTTTCAAGTAAAAGGACGGTTAAAACAACGAGTGGAAGAATTGTTTATAAAAGCTCTTCTCATTTGTTCCCACGATATTATAGACTCTTTATTAAGTTCGTTAAACCATGTTTTAGCTTTATCGCACAAGAAAAAAGGAAATATCAAAAGCTTAACAACTTTACTCTGCGTTTCTCCATATTTAAACATGTCGCAGATTGGGAGGAATTCACGGATATGGTCATGCGGATCGGCCCGCAGATAACCATCGAAATTATTTTCCAAAATCATTTTCAAGTGGGTACTATTGATAACAAAGTTGTCATCAACATTGAGTTGAATAATGGCAGAATTAAGAGTCGGTGCTACAATTTTAGCACTTTCTCACATAGGCTGATCATCAGGATCGAGAATTATTTGTTTGGGTTCAACATCCTCTTCAGGTATATTTATGACGACAAACTCATTAACGGAAGAATGTTGGGTTGAAGATTCGATCCGAGTGTATTCTTTTCGGAACATTTTAAATTTACAAGTCCTTCTTATTAAATTTTATTAAAATTATTTATTTAAATTTATACATTAAATTCACTAGTTGTTTTCCGAAAGATAGGGGATTTATATATACATTAAGCATTTTGCAAAAAGACATTTTATATATATAATTAAGGCTAATAGGATAATATTCAAAATAAAGTAAATTATTCTCATATGTTTTTTTATATATATTTTTATTTTTATAGATTTATATATATAGATATATTTTAATTTAATTATATATAGCAATTAAAGATAAATAAATTGTAGGATCCCGATTATCACTTCATAACATATAACGAATCGAAGAAGAAATGAGAAGAAGAAATGAAGGTTTTAGAGAGAGAAACAAGAGAGAGGTTAGAGAGAAGGAAAGATATTATTAGAAAGAATATCTTAGAAATGAAAGAGTTACATATCTTTCAGTGGAAGATTTATATATATATATATATATATATTATATAGATATATATATATGTATATAGTTATATATATTTTTATATATATATATATTATATATATATAATATATAATATAATATATATATATTTACCCGTTCACGTATTTCCATCACATTTCCCAAAACATAGTTTTGTAACTGTGGTTTAAATACTCGGACCGGGCTCGGACTTGGCTTGGGATTAACCGAAACATTATACAATTTAGATTAACTACGAGGCCGATGCCTTGATACTTTCCTATTACAACGGTTAACTAATTGATTGACGTGGGCCTAATACTACATAATGGAGGAACTTCATGTTCGATCTCAATATTTTTGAGCTATCAATCTCCCCCCGAGTGAGTTCATTTATGACACTCCTTCATGAGATCAATGAGATTGCTTTTGTCGTTAAGCTCATGTGGTCTTGCGTCTTCTCTTTGTTCTTTGTTGTAGGTTTGTTCCTTCATGCTTTGCGATCTTGACTTTGAGCCTTTGTATTGTATTCAATGTCTTTTCAGCTTGCGATCTTGTGTCTTTGACAACATTCTCATCCTTGCCTATCTTGAAGCTTCAAATCAGGTTAGCGGTAGTTATTTATCTTTTAAATCTTGAGCTTTCATGTAGTTTGTCTTTGTGGAATGAGCATGGAATGTGGTAATGAATCGATTTGGGTGATTGGGATACCTGTCTCAACCGTTTAAACCGCCAGGTTTTACGTTAAGTGATAATCCAGAAATTGATTTGAAATCAACTCTGGAACATATTATTGTAAAAGAGTTTGTGTAACACATTAGGGAGTTTTAATCTTTATATATTCATCAACCGTCAATTCATTTATTGGACCAAATCGATATCCAGTTGTCACAAGTTTGATTCATATAGAATCTCGCAAGTCACCTACCAAGAGCTTGTTTGATGCTGACTCAAGCAGGATTTCCATCTTCATTGTGAATACTTATAGTATCACTCGGATGTTCTGGCAAATATCACAAGGATATTGCGTAGGACTCTTGTTAACAGCTTGTGAACTTGATGATGTTCAACAAGTGTTTGAAATGGAATGTGTCCTAACGAGATTTAGATTGATCTCTGGGCTCTAGACTCGATTAGTGCATTTTGGTTTTAGTACTCGGAGGCTGGAAGAGACTGCCACCTATTCATATCAACGATCTCGAAAAGAGATGTCAATTGATAGTGTGTATCTCCGTGACAAATGAGACATAAGTTTCTATGGAGAGATACCCGTATGGCTGGGAGGGGAGTTGTGCATTACATCACTGGGTCCTGATGTCAGTTTTCAATGTCAGCAATCACATGTGATTCTGACAGATATGTATTGAACCGGTTTCAGGCCTTAAGTTGTGTGAGGGCTATTTCTTTAGACACTTTTTCCATACATTTCTTTTTCATTCTTCAACGCAATGATTACCAACAGACGTCATTACTAACACCTTGTTGTGATTGTTCCAGTGTTAGTCAATCTTAGTCGCATTATTCCTTTATACATTCATCTCCAAATCATACCTAAGGGCTGACTTTTTTAATTTGGATTTCCTGGGGTAGATCCTCCGGTTCTGTTGGTCTTTAGGATTGATTCCAATCTAACCACCTTATGAATTTTGAACGTCGTGATAATTAAGTTGTTGTTGGGTATAAGATTTAAAACCATAAAACCTTTTCTTATGTTCAGCATATTGAGTCGATTAGATATATTTTAATTACATTTTCTCCCCTTATGTTAAATAATAAACACTTAGGTTTTTGAAATACTTGTGATTAAAATTATGTCTTGGAAATTACGTGGGAGAATATGTTATCTGCATGAATGGTTTGGAACATTTTGATAAATGTTTTGAATACATAAGAATTGTAGTGTTGATGTATCCAAAAAACATTAATACTTGTTTTTCGAAAAAACTCCCCTAAAAATAGGACCATTGAAAATTGTTGTTTTTGAATAACATTGTGAGAGTTGGAGTGTTGAATCACACAATTTTGAAAGATTATGAATTGTCATACGAAAAATTTTGAAGAAATTGTGTTCAACTTTTTGAAAACAAATGTTAGAGGACTTCTGTTTTAAACGGGTAAGTGTAAGCTGCACTGATAAGTATTATCTTTTTCTTGAGCTTAAAACATTGAATGTCTTGTAAGAGCAACTCAAGACCGAGAAACGTTAATTTTCTCGTTGTGAGGATGATAAGATCGTTTAGCCCATCTAGGATATGTTTTACAAATAACTTATATACGCAGCGGAAATGAAAAGATCAATAAGTTATTAAAACAAGGTTTTAACCGAATGTTCATGCCTCAAGAGTATTAGTACGTTACACTAACTGTAACATCGGATATATGATCCTTGAGGGCTACTCAATACTTATAGGACCGACTATATACCGTCTATAAACTAACTACTAACTATTAACATATGTGTACACACAGTTTTCTTTAGTCGACTTCTCATATGATGAACACACATTTTTTAGATATTAAAACTATGCAGTCTATGTCTTTTATATAAATAGAGACCTCATGCGTTACAATGGAATTCTTATAACACATTAATGACATTAATTATCATTAATATGATGAGATTGAACACATTAATGACATTAATTAGTATTTATCATTAATATGATGAGATTGACCAATCACTTTATAAACATATATCGCTTGTTTTAAGTACATCTTGTAACTTCCCTACTCATTTATTTGTAGTCAAACTCATCTTTATTTTGTTGAATTCCTTTTGTCGATTAAGGCATTCTTGTTTCAGTCTTATGTTCTTTGTCTCTCAATATCTATAATTTCCCAATCAATCTTCCCCTATTTGGTGTTGACAAATCAAATATGTTCTTGCACGAACTTCCCCTGAAGTTGATATACTGAATGAAACTTCCCCTTAATCTTCATACTTATACCACCATGATATCAACAAGTTGCCCCCCCTCAAATCAACAAATCTCTTCCCCTTTTTGTCTAATATCAAATAGGAGACTAAGTATGCAACTTTGATCTTCACACCACAATCTAAATATTACACTTCTATCCATAGTATTCCAATGTCCCAAATTTCCTCCATTACGCAACTTAAGAAAAATGAACTTGCGCGTAGAAACTTACGATTAGCAGTAGTAACAAGGCTAGCTGTAGGTTAATCCACTCGTCTGATGTAGCATATAAATGGTTTAAAATTTTACATTAAGCTTCCCCTGAAACCCATATGTTAACCATTTCTTGAATCTTCAATTCTGTAGGCTCTATGTAATGATTACTGATGAAGAAAAATTAAGTATAACAAACTTGATGTAGAAGTAGAATATCCCAAACTTGTATCTTATGTCTTGCACTATAATATGATAAGAACTCATAATCTTCTTCTTCGTTTTATGAGTAGACCTCGATCTCTTGATAATCCTCATCTTCTATGAGACACTGAGCACAACAACGTAACTCCTTTAAGTGATAGTTAAATACCTGTGGAGTACTACAACGTATCTCTTACATCAGGTAAAAAACTAGTTTAATCAATTCTTTTCATAAAACCATGAAAGCCACGACAAGTTATCTTCAAATGTAGCCAGCCCTATTTGGTATACTGATAAGATCACAAACCAAACTAATTCTATTCATCATCAAATAAGCGATAAATAATAATCTTCGTAACCATTTCTTCAATAAATACGAGCCTTTAATTCAGTTAAGAACCAAAAACCAAAATAGCTTCAGATCTGTGTGTGTACCCTTCTGTCCGAGATCTTCTGATAGCCGAGAACAAAAATCCTTCAATATCCGATATCGGACACAACTGGCAGTTTTAATTTCTTCTCAGACAATACTAGCAGTTGAAACATTCTTCTCGGACAATACCAGCAGTTGAAACTGATTCCTTGTGCGAACAGTACTAACCTACTTGAACAATATTAACCATGATCGATCAAAGCAGGTAGCATTAACAATTTTCAATCACAAAAACATAACCTTGTAGATCTTAGATCAGAGCCACCAGGATCATGATACCAATTGATAGATCGTTTAGGGCCATCTAGGATAGTTTTTTCATATATACTTTATACGCAGCGGAAAATTAAAGACATTAAGTTATTAAACAAGGTTTTATCCGAACGTTCATGCCTCACTATTATTAGTACGGATACCTAATGTACCTGGTCTATGATCCTTGAGGCTACTAATACATATAGACGACTATAACACGTCTATAAACTAACTACTAACTATTACATATGTGTACACACACGTTTTCTTTAGTCGACTCTCATATGATGAACACACACTTTTCTAGATATAAAACCTATGAGTCTATGTCTCTTTATATAATAGAGACCATAAGACGTTACAAAGGAATTCTAATAAAACACATTAATGACATTAATTATCATTAATATGATGAGATTGACCACATTAATGACATTAATTATCATTAATATGATGAGATTGACCAATCACTTTTGTAACATATCATCACACGTTTAAGTTACATCTTGTAACTTCCCAATCATTAATTTGTAGTCAAACTCCATCTTTTGTAGAATTCTAATTTGTCGATTAAGTCCTTCTTGTTTCATTCTTTTGTTCTTTTGTCTCATCAAATCTATAATTCCCAACAGAGGATAAGTTATAAACCTTCCTTTATTAGAAGTCCGGGTTATGTACTGATATTTGCACATAAGCCATCTAGAAAATTAGAAATGACATGTTTTGAAACTATTTGAAAACTCTCGCTTGAACTTCATTTACACACCCGTGTCAATGTTAATCGACATTTCTAAGCACGTAAATGTTATCGATTCCAAGAGACATGTCGAGAAGAATTTTTTTGGAAATTTTCTGTTTTTCTGATTTTGTATTTTCTTTTTGAAGTTTTATATTTTTGTATTTTGTTTTTCTCAAAAATATTTACATGGTGATGTTTATTGATGATATCAAGCAGTCTCATTTGTCAGAACCTCCAGATCAGCTTGAGTCAACTCTCATACACATCCTTCTGAAAGATACTTAAACCGATCCTCGGAAGGTCTTTCATAAATGCCAGCTAATAGATAATTCAGTTCTGACAAAATATAATTCAATTATACCATTTTCAACCTGTTCCTTTATGAAATGATACCGAGTATGGATGTGCTTTGTTCGCGAATGTTGTACGGGGTTGCATGATATTGCTATGGCTGACTGAGAGTCGCAATACAATGGTATTTTGTTGTAGTTGAAGCCATAATCTTTAAGTTGTGTCCTCATCCACATTACTTGAGCACAACTTGCCGATAATGCCACATTACTCTTTTATCTTGTGAAGACATCTGCATGTGTTTGTTTCTTTGACATCCAACTTACTAGCTTATCACCAAGGAACTGTATCCCTCTAGAAGTGCTTTTGCGAGTATCAATGCATCTGGCATGATCAGCGTCTAAAAATGCTGTTAGTTCAAAGCCAGAATCCTTTGGATACCAGAGTCCCATGTTAATGGTACCCTTTAGGTATTTAAAGATTCTTTTAACCTCCTTGAGGTGCTTTTGTGTTGTGTGCTTGGATAAACGTGCACAATAGCATACTGCTTGCACTAAGTTGGCTACTAGATGGTCATGTACATGAGTGACCCGATTTACTATGATAACTCAGATTGGTCTACGGGTTCTCCACTCAATTCTACATCTAGTTCTGGGTTTTGTAGCCAAATGGTGTACATGGAGTGGACATTTGTCCATATTATGCTTTTTCAGAATTTTTAAGCTACTTGGCCTGGATGATAAAAATACCTTTTGGGGATGTGGATCTGAAGTCCTAAAAAAAAATTTCATCTCCCTATTAAGGGACATTGCAAATCTACTATGCATTATGCTTTTCAAATCGTTTTGATTATCTTAGGGTTTGTAGACCAAAAATTATGTCATCAAGTAAATTCTGCACTAGTAGAATATCCTCCCCATTTTGATTCTTGAATAAAGTTGGGTTATTGTACCTTTTTAGAAATGCTTTTGGACCATCAGGAAGTTGGAAAGTTCATCATCCAGCTCTTGGAGCTTGCTTAAATCAATACAAAGCTTTCCTAGAAGGTAGGACCTTTTTCTGGATGATCTGGATCAACGACTCTTTTGGCTGCAGCATCATAAACCTCCTCATTCAGTGGACATTAAGATAATTGCCGTTTTCACGTCCCATCTGATAATTGGAAAAGACTTTGTGTGCTGCGTGGGCAATGAAAATCCGTGACTGTTTTTACTTCCAAGCGAGCAACTGGTTCAAATGATTCTTCAAAATCATTACCCTCTTCCTGAGCATAATCTTTAGCTACAAGTCGTGCTTTGTTGCGAATTGTAAAGATCGTTTTAAACTCATCTAGGATCGTTTTACCAATAACAATTGTAACAATTATGGCATTTAGGGGTATTAAAACAAACACATTGTTATTGAACAAGGTTTTTTTATGAAGACGTTTCCTATTTACCCACCTATTACATGGGGCATCACTCAACTTACTATGGTGTACTAACTAACTAACTAACTAATATACAAAGCACACACACTTTGTAATCAGACTCTCATTGGAGAAGTCTGTGTTTTGTATGGATGGATTGATTTTTAATTCTACGACCTAGGATCTCTTTATATACTAGAGATTCCTAGGTTTACAAGAATCCTAATTAACATAGATATCTACTTTTGCACTTTAGGCACATCTCCTTCTTTGAAGATTCTTAATTGCGACTTGATCCTTCTTATTTCCTTCTTGTTTGATTCTTGTTTCATTCTTGTATTTACTTTGTCTCATCAAATCAATTATACAGGAATGTATAATTCCCAACAATCTTCCCCTATTTGATGAAGACAAAACAAACAAAATCGTGTACGAACTTCCCTTACTAGAGAAGTTGAGATGTAATCATATCCTTGAATGAAACAAAATCTTACTTCCTTAACTTATTGATCATGCCACAACACATAATAAGACGGCAAATCAATAAACTTGTATAATCTTCTTCCCCTTTTTGTAATAATTAATAGGGGACTTGGAGAACTTCCCCTGAAGTTAATATACGAATGAAACTTCCCCTTAATCCATGCTATACCACCAAGAATCTACAAGTTGCAAATCATCAAATCTTCTTCCCCTTTTTGTCATCATCAAATAGGGAACATGTGTAAAAATGCAACTTTGATCTTCATAATGTAAGTGGTACATGTAGATGGTTAAACATTTAATCATTAAGCTTCCCCTGAAAGTATGCTAACCATCTCTTGAATCTTGAACTCAGTAGGCTCCAAGTAGTGATTACTGATAAATAAAATCAAGTATAACGAATTTGTTGAAGAAGTTGAATTTCCCAAACTTATGTCTTATAACTTGTACTATCAACGTGACATCAAACTTATACCAAGACCAAAATATAAGTAGATCGCAATCTCTTGACAAAATCCTCATCTTTTATATGAGACACTAAGCACAACAATGTAACTCCTTAAAGTGATAGCAAATGCACGCAATAAGCATCATAAGGTAGATCGTACAACTTTGCTAGATTCATCAAGTTTTCGTCAACACCATTTAAGCACGAACAAGTTACTTTAAAAGGGGATTGAAACCTTTCAAGATATGATAAGACATGCACCTGTGAAAATCAACTACAACATCAAATAAGCAATTATAACACCCCTAAAATCAGGTAGCAGCAGAATGGTAACATTGGGGTGCTACTTCAAGTACAACAAACAAGATATAGGAAACGACC
>BQNB010020578.1:51387-65292 GCA_026074375.1 Tanacetum coccineum
CGATCGCTATAAAGATACCGATCGCGATACCGATAAGGATACCGACCGCAATACCGACCGCGATCCCGACCGCGATACCGACCGCGATCCCGACCGCGATACCGACCGCGATCCCGTCCGCGATAACGACCGATCGATCGCGATACCCATAACGATGATAATGATCCGATCGCGATACCGATAACGATACCGATTGCGATACCCATAACGATACCGATCGCGATACCGATCGCGATCACGATCGCGATACCGATCGCGATAGCGATAACGATACCGATAACGATAACGATAGCGATCGCGATAACGATTACGATAACTATAATAATAGCGATCACGATAACGATAACGATCGTGATAACGATCGCGATAACGATACCGATACCGATAACGATAACGATAGCGATCGCGATAACGATAACGATAACGATAACGATCGCGATATAACAATACCGATAATGATCGCGATATAACGATACCGATAACGATCGCGATATAACGATAGCGATAACGATCGCGATATCGATAACGATAGCGATCGCGATACCGATGCCGACAGCAATCGCGATACCGATACTGATAGCGATTGCGATACCGATCGCGATAACGATCGCGATACCGATACCGATAGCGATAACGATCGCGATAACGATACCGATTCTGATACGATACCGATCGCGATACCGAGATCGCGATCCCTATCGCGATACCGATCATGATTGCGATACCAATTCCGAAACGATACCGATCGCGATACCGATCCCTATAGCGATACCGATTCTGATACGATACCGATCGCGATACCGAGATCGCGATACCGATCACGATCGCGATACCGATCGTGATCACGATCGCAATAACGATTGCGATTACGATCGAGATCACGATCACGATCGCGATAACGATGGCGACACCAATTACGATAACGGATCGCGAGCGCAATCGCGAACTCGATACTGATCGCGATCGCGATATCGACCGCGATCGCCATATCGACCGCGATCGCGACCGCGATAACGATAGCGATAACGATAGCGATAACGATAACGATAACGATAGCGATAACGATAGCGATAACGATCGCGATCACTATCGCGATAACGATAACGATCAAGCGATAACGATAACGATCACGATCACGATAACGATAACGATCACGATAACGCTAACTATAACCGACAGCGATCCCGACAGCGATACCGACCGCGATACCGACCGCGATACCGACCGCGATATCGACCGCGATCCCGACCGCGATACCGACGGCGATCCCGACCGCGATACCGACCGCGATCCCGATAAGGATACCGATCGCGATACCGATAACGATACCGATCGCGATACCGATAACGATACCGATCGCGATACCGATAAGGATACCGATCGCGATACCGATAACGATACCGATCGCGATACCGATAACGATACCGATCGCGATACCGATAACGATAACGATTACAATACCGATAACGATACCGATCGCGATCGCGATACAGATAACGATCGCGATCGCGATAACGATACCGATCGCGATCGCGATAACGATACCGATCGCGACCGCGATAACGATACTGATCGCGATCGCGATAACGATACCGATCGCGATACCGATAACGATAGCGATCGCGATACCGATAACGATAGCGATCGCGATAGACGCGATCCCGACCGCGATACCGGACCGCGATACCGACCGCGATCCCGCTGCGATACCGACCGCATCACGACCGCAGATACCCAACCTGCGATACCACCGCGATACCGATCGCGATCGAGATACCGATCGCGATACCGATCGCGATACCGATAACGATCCGATCGCTCTGATACCAATAACGTTACCGATCACGATACGATAATGATACCGATCGCCGATATCGATCGAGATCACGATCGCGATACCGATAGCGATCCCGATCGCGATACCGATCGCGATCCCGATCGCGATTAACCGTTCGTGAAGCGATCGCTGATTCGATACGATCGCGTTCAGATCGCGATACGATCGCGATCCCGATAACGATACCGATCGCGATACCGATCGAGATCCCGATCGCGATACCGATCGCGATACCGATCGCGATACCGATCGCGATACCGATCGCGATACCGATCGCGAACGCGATACCGATCCGATCGCGATCCAATCGATCGCGATACCAGATAGCGATACGATTGCGTACAACAAGTACCGTTCGCGTTCGCGGATATCGATAACGATCGCGCGATGCCGATACAATCGCGATCGCCCGGTGCCCGATACCGATCGCGATCGCGATGCGGTCGCGATACCGATGCGATGCCGACAGCGTATACCGATCGCGATCGCGATACGATAGCGTCGCTGATTCCGATCGCGATCCGACCGCGATTCCCGACCGCGATTTAACGACCGCGATCCCGACCGCGATCCCGTCGCGATCCCGGACGCGATACGACGCAGATCCCGATAAGGATACGATCGCGATCCGATATCGGATACCGATCGCGTACCGATAACGATACCGATGCGATACCGATAACGATACCGATTCGCGATACCGATAACGTTTACGATCCGCGATACCGTTAACGATACCGGATCGGCGATACCGATAACGATACCGATCGCGGATACACGATAAAGATAACTGATTACAATACTGTATAACGATACCCGATCGCGATCGCATACAGATAACCGGATCGCGTTGCGATAACGATACCGATCGCGATCGCTGATATCGATACCCGATCGCTTACCGCGATAATGGTTACTGATCGCGCAATCGCGATATAACGATACCGATGCGACCGCGTAACGATACCAGATCGCCGAATCGCTATAACGATAACGATCTCTGTATACCGATAAGGTTACTGAAAGGATACCGACGCGATTACCGGCCGCGATACCGACCGCGATACCGACCGTGATACGACCGCGTCCCGACTGCGATCCGTCCGCGATCCCGACGCGATCCCGACGCGATACCGACCGTGACTACGATCGCGTTGAGATACCGATCGAGATACCGATCGCGATAGCGATAACGCATCCGATCGCGATTACCGATATCGATACAACGATCGCACCCCCCCCCCCCCCCCCCCCCCCCCCCCCCCCCCGGATACCGATAACGATACCGATCGCGATACCGATAACGATACCAATCGCGATACCGATCGCGATCACGATCGCGATACCGATCGCGATCCCGATCGCGATACCGATCGTGAACGCGATCGCGATACCGATCGATCGCGATCACGATCGCGATACCGATACCGATGATACCGATCGTGATCGGCGATACCGATTCGATCGCAGATAGCGATACCGATCACGTTCGCGATATCGATTTACCGATCGCGATCGCTGATAACGATAAACGATAAGATAAAACGATCGCGATCGCGATACCGATAACGATAACGATCGCGATACCGATAATGATAGCGATCGCGATACCGATCGGTATCGCGATCGCGATCGGTATCGGTATCGCGATCGCGATCGGTATCGGTATCGCGGGTCCGGTTATACACGTTAATGGATACCGATTGCGATAACGATACCGATCGCGATCGCGAATACCGATAACGATCGCGATCGCGATAACGATACCGATCGCGATCGCGATAACGATACCGATCACGACCGCGATAACGATACCGATCGCGACCGCGATAACGATACCGATCGCGATCGCTATAAAGATAC
This sequence comes from Tanacetum coccineum, assembly GCA_026074375.1. NCBI lineage: Eukaryota > Viridiplantae > Streptophyta > Magnoliopsida > Asterales > Asteraceae > Tanacetum > Tanacetum coccineum. Next base: position 55,088 of record BQNB010020578.1, read on the forward strand.
CGACCGCGATCCCGAACGCGATACCGACCGCGATACCGACCGCGATACCGACCGCGATACCGACCGCGATCCCGACCGCGATACCGACCGCGATACCGACGCTGATTCCCGACCGCGATACCCCCCCACCGAACCGCGATCCCGTCCGCGATAACGACCGTTCGATCGCGATACAGATCGCGATCGCGATACCGATCGCGATACCGATAACGATCCGATCGCGATACCGATCGCGATCGCGATAACGATACCGATCGCGATACCCATAACGATACCGATCGAGATACCGATCGCGATACCGATAACGATACCGATCGCGATACCCATAACGATACCGATCGCGATACCCATAACGATCACGATCGCGATACCGATCCGATCGCGATCACGATCGCGATACCGATCGCGATCACGATCACGATCCCGATCGTGATACCGATCGCGATCGCGATAACGATACCGATCGCGATCGCGATAACGATAACGATCGCGATCGCGATAACGATAACGATCGCTATACCGATAACGATAGCGATCGCGATCGCGATACCGATAACGATAACGATCGCGATAACGATCTCGATAACGATCGCGATAACGATCGCGATAACGATCGCGATACCGATCCCGATACCGATCACGATACCGATCGCGATAACGATACCGATCGCGATCGCGATAACGATACCGATCGCGATGCCGATAACGATAGCGATCGCGATAATATTAATGATAGCGATCGCAATGCCGATAACGATAGCGATCGCGATCGCGATAGTGATCGCGATCGCGATACCGATCGAGATAACGATCGCGATACCGATAGCGATACCGATCGCGATCCCGATCGCGATACCGATCGCGATTGCGATAACGATACCGATCGCGATCGTGAGAACGATACCGATCGCGATCGCGATACCGATAGCGATCGCGATCGCGATAACGATCGCGATAGCGATAACGATAATGATCGCGATATCGATAACGATAACGATCGCGATACCGATAATGATAGCGATCGCGATCGGTATCGGTATCGCGATCGGTATAACGATAACGATCGCGATAACGATCGCGATACCGATCGTGATACCGATCGCGATAACGATACCGATCGCGATCGCGATAACTATACCGATCGCGATCGCGATGCCGATACCGATACCGATCGCGATACGATAACGATACCGATCGCGATACCGATAACGATACCGATAACGATAACCTTTATCCACCCCCCCCCCCCCCACGACCCCCCGCCCCCCCCCCACCCCCCCCCCCCGCGATAGCGATAGCGATAACGATAACGATCGCGATAACGATAACGATACCAATAGCGATAGCGATCGCGATAACGATAGCGATCGCGATACCGATAACGATCGCGATACCGATAACGATAGCGATCGCGATACCGATAACGATACCGATCGCGATACCGATACCGATACCGATCGCGATCGCGATACCGATAACGATCGCGATCGCGATCGCGACCGCGATAACGATACCGATCGCGATCCTGCTAATACACGATAACCGCTCGCTGAACACTAAAACGAAACGCCGAACGCGTATCGCAATAACGATACATAACGCTACCGCGAAAACTTATAACAGAACGGGAGACCGTGATAACGCTACCGACCGCGAACCACCGAACTGAACGTGCGAAACCGAAAAACGATAACCGAGTCGCGATACCGATCGCTATCACGATCGCGAAACCTGATCGCTATCCCGTATCGCGATACCGCTCACCCCGAACCCTAACGCGATACCGGGACCGATACGCGATCACGTATCGTGAAACCGACGCGATCGTCATATCGTATCGAGATATCGATTCCGATAACTATCCAGCGAACGCGATACCAATCGCGATAACCGATCGGATCGTGCTAATAACGATACCGACGCGATCGTCCTAACGATACCATAGGGGATCGCGGATCGGCTGATAATGGATAACGATCGCGATCGCGCATAACGAAACGAATACCGATCGCGATCGCGATAACGATACCGAACGCTACAACGAATAACGATCTCTGATCGCGAAACCGACTCGAACGCGACGCGATAACGATCGCAGATCGCGACACCGAAAACGATAACGATCGCGATCCGTATTAAGATAGCGATCGCGATAACCGGATACGGTTTTATCGCTATCGCGATCGTTATCGATCGCGATCGCGCTCGGTAGTCTGTATCGCGGTCGTATCGCGATACCGAACGCTCGCAGATCCGAGAAACCGATAACGATGATACCGATCGCGATCGCGATAACGATACCGATCGCGATCGCGATACCGATAACGATCGCGATCGCGATAACGATACCGATCGCGATCGCGATAACGATACCGATCACGACCGCGATAACGATACCGATCGCGACCGCGATAACGATACCGATCGCTATAAAGATACCGATCGCGATACCGATAAGGATACCGACCGCGATACCGACCGCGATACCGACCGCGATACCGTGACCCGCGATTAACGAACCGCGAAACCCGACCGAGCGATAGCCGACCGCGATCCCGTCCGCGATAACGACCGATCGATCGCGATACCCATAACGATGATAATGATCCGATCGCGATACGATAACTATAACCGCGATCGCGATACCCATAACGATACCGATCGCGATACCGATCGCGATCACGATCGCGATACCGATCGCGATCACGATCGCGATACCGATCGCGATCACGATCGCGATACCGATCGCGATAGCGATAACGATACCGATAACGATAACGATAGCGATCGCGATAACGATTACGATAACTATAATAATAGCGATCACGATAACGATAACGATCGTGATAACTAACGCGATAAACGATACCGATAACCGATAACGATAACGATAGCGAATTCGCGATAACGTAACGATAACGATAACGATCGCGAAAATAACAATACCGATAATGAACGCGAAATAACCGATACGAAAACTATCGCGATTATAACGATAGCGATAACGATCGCGATATCGATAACGATAGCGATCGCGATACCGATGCCGACAGCAATCGCGATACCGATACTGATAGCGATTGCGATACCGATCGCGATAACGATCGCGATACCGATACCGATAGCGATAACGATCGCAGTTAACAAACCGAAACTTATACGATACCGTCGCCCTACCGAAGATCGCGAACCCTATCGCGATACCCGACCAGGATAGCGATACCAATTTCCGAAACGATACCGATCGCGATACCGATCCCTATAGCGATACCGATTCTGATACGATACCGATCGCGATACCGAGATCGCGATACCGATCACGATCGCGATACCGATCGTGATCACGATCGCAATAACGATTGCGATTACGATCGAGATCACGATCACGATAACGATGGCGACACCAATTACGATAACCGATCGCGAGCGCAATCGCGAACTCGATACTGATCGCGATCGCGATATCGACCGCGATCGCGACCGCGATAACGATAGCGATAACGATAGCGATAACGATAACGATAACGATAGCGATAACGATAGCGATAACGATCGCGATCACTATCGCGATAACGATAACGATCACGATCACGATAACGATAACGATCACGATAACGCTAACTATAACCGACAGCGATCCCGACAGCGATACCGACCGCGATACTGACCGCGATACCGACCGCGATATCGACCGCGATCCCGACCGCGATACCGACGGTGATCCCGACCGCGATACCGACCGCGATCCCGATAAGGATACCGATCGCGATACCGATAACGATACCGTCGCGAAAACGAAATGAAAGCGATCGCGAATACCGATCGTATCCGCGATCGCGATCGGTACGGTATCGCGATCCGCGATTGTTATCGGTAATCAGCTGTCGTTATCGCGATACCGATCGAATGTCGCGATCGCGATACCGATAACATGATACCGATCGCGATCGCGATAACGATACCGATCGCGATCGCGATACCGATAACGATCGCGATCGCGATAACGATACCGATCGCGATCGCGTTATACGATAACCATCTCGACCGGCGATAACGATACCATCTCAGACCGGATAACGATAACCGAACGCTATAAATATACCGATCGCGAATACCGATAATGAAACGACCGCAATACGACCCGCGATCCCGACCGCGATACCGACCGCGATACCGACCGCGATACACGACCGCGATCCTACCGCGATACCGACCGCGATCCCTCCGCGATAACGACCGATCGATCGCGATACCCATAACGATGATAATGATCCGATCGCTGATACCGATAACGATACCAGATCGCGTTACCCATAACGAGTACAGATCGCGATACCAGATCGCGATACACGATACCGATACCGAGAACGCGATCACAGATCCGATACCGATCGCGATAGCGGATATCGATACCGATAACGAAACATAGCGATCGCGATAACGATTACGATAACTATAATAATAGCGATCGCGATAACGATAACGATCGTGATAACGATCGTGATAACGATACCGATACCGATAACGATAACGATAGCGATCGCGCTAGACTATAACGATAACGATAACGATCGCGATTAACAATATCCGATTAATGTATCCGTGATATAACGATACGCGATAACGATCTCATATAACGAAAGCGATAACGATCGCGATATCGATAACGATAGCGATCGCGATACCGATGCCGACAGCAATCGCGATACCGATACTGATAGCGATTGCGATACCGATCGCGATAACGATCGCGATACCGATACCGATAGCGATAACGATCGCGATAACGATACCGATTCTGATACGATACCGATCGCGATACCGAGATCGCGATCCCTATCGCGATACCGATCATGATTGCGATACCAATTCCGAAACGATACCCCTAGAATCGCGGATACCGATCCCTATAGCGATACCGTTCTGAATACATACCAGATCGCGAAACCGAGAATCGCCGATACCATCACGAACGCGATACCGATCGTTGATCACGATCGCGATAAGATTGCGATACGAACGAGATAACATCACGATAACGATGGCGACACCAATTACGATAACCGATCGCGAGCGCAATCGCGAACTCGATACTGATCGCGATCGCGATATCGACCGCGATCGCCATATCGACCGCGATCGCGACCGCGATAACGATAGCGATAACGATAGCGATAACGATAACGATAACGATAGCGATAACGATCGCGATAACGATCGCGATCACTATCGCGATAACGATAACGATCAAGCGATAACGATAACGATCACGATCACGATAACGATAACGATCACGATAACGCTAACTATAACCGACAGCGATCCCGACAGCGATACCGACCGCGATACACCGTGGAGGAGGGAATACCGACACCCCCACCCCCCCCCCCTACGCGAGTATCGACCGCGATCTCCGACCGCGATACCGCGGTTGATCCCGACCGCGATAACCGACCGTGAATCCCGATAAGATACCGATCGCGATACCGATAACGATACCGATCGCGATACCGATAAGGATACCGATCGCGATACCGATAACGATACCGATCGCGATACCGATCGCGATACCGATAAGGATACCGATCGCGATACCAGTATAAACGATAACCGATCGCGGATAACCGATAACGATAACGATTACAATACAGATAACGATCGCGATCGCGATAACGATACCGATCGCGACCGCGATAACGATACCGATCGCGATCGCTATAACGATACCGATCGCGATACCGATAAGGATACTGAAAAGGATACCGACCGCGATCCCGACCGCAAAACCGACAGCGATCCCGACCGCGATACCGACCGCGATACCGACCGCGATACCGACCGCGATCCCGACTGCGATCCCGACCGCGATCACGACCGCGATACCAACCGCGATACCAACCGCGATACCGATCGCGATCGAGATACCGATCGCGATACCGATAACGATCCGATCGCGATACCGATAACGATACCGATCACGATACCGATAACGATACCGATCGCGATACCGATCGCGATCACGATCGCGATACCGATCGCGATCCCGATCGCGATACCGATCGCGATCCCGATCGCTAACCGACGTGAACCGCGAACGCGATTCCGAACGACGATACGCGAACACGATCGCTAACCGATCGCGATCCCGATAACGATACCGATCGCGATCACGATCGCGATACCGATCGCGATACCGATCGCGATCCCGATCGCGATCTCGATCGCGATACCGATCGCGAACGCGATACCGATCCGATCGCGATCACCGATCGCGATACCGATTGCGATAACGATACCCCAGAACAGCCGATCGCTGAATAACGCAGATACCGAATCGTCTATTCCGATAACAATCGCGATACGATAATATAGCGATCGCGATACCGATCGGTATCGCGATCGCGATCGGTATCGGTATCGCGATCGCGATCGGTATCGGTATCGCGGTCGGTATCGCGATCGCGATACCGATCGATCGCGATCGCGATACCGATAACGATGATACCGATCGCGATCGCGATAACGATACCGATCGCGATCGCGATACCGATAACGATCGCGATCGCGATAACGATACCGATCGCGATCGCGATAACGATACCGATCACGACCGCGATAACGATACCGATCGCGACCGCGATAACGTATAAACCGATCGCTATAAAGAAACCGAACGCCATACCGGATAGGAACCGCCGCAATAACCGAGCCGCATCCCGACCGCATACCGACCGCGAAACCGACCGCGATTCCGACCGCGATACCGACCGGCGATCCCGTCCGCGATAATGACCGATCGACCGCTGCTCCCCAAACGATGATAAAGATCCGAATCGCGATACGATAACGATAGCCGATCGCGATAACCCTAACGATACCCGATCGCGATACCTAATCGCATCACGATCGCGATACCATCGCGATCACGATTCGCGATAACCGATCGCGATAGCGTAACGATACCGATGAGACGATAAGGCGATAGCATCGCGATAGCGATAACGATACCGATAACGATAGCGATCGCGATAACGATTACGATAACTATAATAATAGCGATCACGATAACGATAACGATCGTGATAACGATCGCGATAACGATACCGATACCGATAACGATAACGATAGCGATCGCGATAACGATAACGATAACGATAACGATCGCGATATAACAATACCGATAATGATCGCGATATAACGATACCGATAACGATCGCGATATAACGATAGCGATAACGATCGCGATATCGATAACGATAGCGATCGCGATACCGATGCCGACAGCAATCGCGATACCGATACTGATAGCGATTGCGATACCGATCGCGATAACGATCGCGATACCGATACCGATAGCGATAACGATCGGGCGATAAATCGAAACCGAATCTGATACGATACCGCTCGCATACCCGAGATCGCGATCCCCTATCGCGCAACCGATCAATTGATTAGCGGATACCAATTCCGAAACGATACCGATCGCATACGATCCCTATAAGCTGATACCGAATCATGAATACGTTACCTGATCGCGATACCGAGATCGCGATACCGATCACGATCGCGATACCGATCGTGATCACGATCGCAATAACGATTGCGATTACGATCGAGATCACGATCACGATAACGATGGCGACACCAATTACGATAACCGATCGCGAGCGCAATCGCGAACTCGATACTGATACCGATAACGATAACGATCGCGACCGCGATAACGATAGCGATAACGATAGCGATAACGATAGCGATAACGATAGCGATAACGATCGCGATCACTATCGCGATAACGATAACGATCAAGCGATAACGATAACGATCACGATCACGATAACGATAACGATCACGATAACGCTAACTATAACCGACAGCGATCCCGACAGCGATACCGACCGCGATACCGACCGCGATACCGACCGCGATATCGACCGCGATCCCGACCGCGATACCGATGGCGATCCCGACCGCGATACCGACCGCGATCCCGATAAGGATACCGATCGCGATACCGATAACGATACCGATCGCGATACCGATAAGGATACCGATCGCGATACCGATAACGATACCGATCGCGATACCGATAACGATACCGATCGCGATACCGATAACGATACCGATCGCGATACCGATAACGATACCGATCGCGATACCGATAACGATAACGATTACAATACCGATAACGATACCGATCGCGATCGCGATACAGATAACGATCGCGATCGCGATAACGATACCGATCGCGACCGCGATAACGATACCGATCGCGACCGCGATAACGATACCGATCGCGATCGCTATAACGATACCGATCGCGATACCGATAAGGATACTGAAAAGGATACCGACCGCGATCCCGACCGCAAAACCGACCGCGATCCCGACCGCGATACCGACCGCGATACCGACCGCGATACCGACCGCGATACCGACCGCGATCCCGACTGCGATCCCGACCGCGATCACGACCGCGATACCAACCGCGATACCAACCGCGATACCGATCGCGATCGAGATACCGATCGCGATACCGATAACGATCCGATCGCGATACCGATAACGATACCGATCACGATACCGATAACGATACCGATAACGATACCGATCGCGATACCGATCGCGATCACGATCGCGATACCGATCGCGATCCCGATCGCGATACCGATCGTGAACGCGATCGCGATTCCGATCCGATCGCGATCACGATCGCGATACCGATCGCGATCCCGATAACGATACCGATCGCGATCACGATCGCGATACCGATCGCGATAACGATACCGATCGCGATCGCGATAACGATACCGATCGCGATGCCGATAACAATCGCGATACGGATAATGATAGCGATCGCGATACCGATCGGTATCGCGATCGCGATCGGTATCGGTATCGCGATCGCGATCGTTATCGGTATCAGCGGTCGTAATCGCATACCGAACGATCGCAGATCGCGATACCGATAAGATGATACCGATCGAGATCCGATAAGCGATACCGATCGCGATCGCGATACCGATAACGATCGCGATCGCGATAACGATACCGATCGCGATCGCGATAACGATACCGATCACGACCGCGATAACGATACCGATCGCGACCGCGATAACGATACCGATCGCTATAAAGATACCGATCGCGATACCGATAAGGATACCGACCGCAATACCGACCGCGATCCCGACCGCGATACCGACCGCGATACCGACCGCGATACCGACCGCGATCCCGACCGCGATACCGACCGCGATCCCGTCCGCGATAACGACCGATCGATCGCGATACCCATAACGATGATAATGATCCGATCGCGATACCGATAACGATACCGATCGCGATACCCATAACGATACCGATATAACGATCGCGATATAACGATAACGATACCGATCGCGATACCGATTACGATACCGATCGCGATAGCGATAACGATACCGATAACGATAACGATAGCGATCGCGATAACGATTACGATAACTATAATAATAGCGATCACGATAACGATAACGATCGTGATAACGATCGCGATAACGATACCGATACCGATAACGATAACGATAGCGATCGCGATAACGATAACGATAACGATAACGATCGCGATATAACAATACCGATAATGATCGCGATATAACGATACCGATAACGATCGCGATATAACGATAGCGATAACGATCGCGATATCGATAACGATAGCGATCGCGATACCGATGCCGATAGCAATCGCGATACCGATACTGATAGCGATTGCGATACCGATCGCGATAACGATCGCGATACCGATACCGATAGCGATAACGATCGCGATAACGATACCGATTCTGATACGATACCGATCGCGATACCGAGATCGCGATCCCTATCGCGATACCGATCATGATTGCGATACCAATTCCGAAACGATACCGATCGCGATACCGATCCCTATAGCGATACCGATTCTGATACGATACCGATCGCGATACCGGGATCGCGATACCGATCACGATAGCGATACCGATCGTGATCACGATCGCAATAACGATTGCGATTACGATCGAGATCACGATCACGATCGCGATAACGATGGCGACAAAAATTACGATAACGGATCGTGAGCACAATCGCGAACTCGATACTGATCGCGACCGCGATAACGATAGCGATAACGATAGCGATAACGATAACGATAACGATAGCGATAACGATAGCGATAACGA